>JAULKK010284777.1:0-13938 GCA_032355705.1 Rubia peregrina
CATAAGAAACCTCAAATTCTTTGAAATTAAGAGAACACTGATGCCAGTTATGTTTTATCTGATCCTTTCCTTGTCTACACTGTACAATTGCAGTCTTTTAATCTCAGACGAACTGCAACAGCTAAGCCAACAGAAGCTGGAACAGTTCCTCCTTCCAGTCTTCAGGTCTCTGCAATACTGAAGAAGGCAAGCGAGATTCGCCAGGTTGTTTACATTTCTTTTGCATTTATGCTCCTAACCATGTTTCAATAGTTTTGGCCACCTTGATATGCCTAAATGTGCTTTCTTACACACTAAATGTTACTGCCCAGGCTGTCGGAAGTGATGGGGAAGATGACACCTGGAGTGACACTTGAGTCCTTTGAGGAGGTTAGATTGATTTCCCGGGGTAGGGGAATATGTGAATCTGAGTAGAGTGTATTTAATGAGTAGGTTTTTTTTGTATCTTGATAATTGCTCTGTTTAAGATCATGGCAATGAACTCTTCATAAAAATTACCAACTCGCTGATCTTGTTTTGGTTTGTAAACATCAGGTAAATTATCTCTTGCTCTGATACTCCATCTATCATTGAGGTTAATTTCGTTTTAGTTTTAGCTCGTAGGCATTCTGGGGAAAGATTTTCTTCACTCCTCCTAGCTGTAGAAATGTGTTAAAATCTTTATTAGTTTTGTTCAGATTCAAATTTTTTAATGAAAACTTGTATAGTACTCCCTCCTCCGTTAAACTGGCACTCTTATTTTTTTACACCATTCTCTATCAAAGTTTGATCGCACGTTTTAATAGATATATGAACAACAATATTATTATTGTATATGATATTATTGAATTTATCGTAATAAGTAGTTTCTAAATATTAAATTTTTATTTATCGTTATTATATTTAGGTCAACACATTTACCGGTTAAATATGTTTCTTGAACACCGTGGTAAAATGTAAGTGCAGACAGAGGGAGTATTTCATAAGCAACTTATAAAGGTTTTACATTTGGGCCATCACACCTATAAAAAGCCCAGTTAATTCATACATTTGTTATCCCATACCAATAGAATGTTAAATGAATTAGAATCAGATTAAGAAAGAGTATTACCTTTTAATTGGTTTTGTATATATCATTTTCCATATCAGATTCAACTTTGTATACCCTTTTGTACTTACTATATATGAATACATACAACTTGTGGCTTTACATTTTATCATGATATCAGTCAGGTATCTCTAAATAGTCTCTAACTTTTCCCAATTTTTTTCCATATTTTCTCCCTGCTTTTTCTGATCGTAGGCTGCACCCACCCACCTTCCTCCGTCACTCCCCGCTCGCACACGCGCTGCCGCTTCTAATCCACGCGCCGCCGCCGATCAGCCAATGCATCGTGCGTTCGCTATTCTTCTGCCACCCCTGCTGCTTCATCCCTGCACAACAATTAAATTAGTCGTTCACTGCCATTAACAAGTTTGTTGTGTGTTTGATTCGATTTGATTTCTCTATTGTGATATATGTTCCTGATGACTACCATTACGCTTCCATCGTTGATCAATTGCATCACCATCAAATTTGATGGTTCCAACTACTCTTATTGGTGCACTCCGGTTACCTCTGTTTTACAAACTGTCAAATTAATTGGCTATGTTGATGGTTCGGTTAAGTGCCATGCTGCACCCGCGAGCTCGTCATCCAAGGAATTCGATGACAAGGCTTCTGAGGATGTTGTTGCTGCTCATGATGCTTGGATTCAGACAGATCAACTAGTCCAAGTCGTTTTTTTATCCGTGAATCCTTCTGCAATGTCGGCAGTTAACGGTATGGTCACTGCTGCTCAGGTATGAGATGCTTTAGCCATTAAATATCAGAATAATTCTTGTGCTCGTCGCCATTATCTCGGTGATAGTTTATATGGAGTTCGTCAAGAAGATCAGTATGTACAGGAGTATTATGCTCGTTTTAAAGATATTCTTGATAAATTGCGTGTTCTTGGTCATCCTCTTAATGATGAGGATATTACTGTTGTCTTTTGTCGTGGCTTGAATGATAAGCTTTCCCAATTCTCTTATGCTCAAATGGTGAAAGACCCTTTACCTCTTTAGTATACCATTGTTGCAGATGCCGAGGTTTTAGAATTTTCACTCAAATCGCTCGTCTACCTCTGGACCGGCACCCTATGTTTTTTCTACTTCTTAACAGGGATTCAGCCAGTCTAACCGCGACAGAGGAGGTCGCAGTTTTGGGTGAAAGAGGGGCGACCGTGGTAGAGGCGTCAGTTGTAACCCGTCGCCGGCCGGCGGTGGCGCTCATCCACAAGGCAATCGACCCACTTATGTATGCCAAATGGTGCCATCGTCCTGGTCATCTTGCTGAATTTTGTTACAAATTGTCACACGTTGCTCATGATGATGTTGTAAACTCCGCAGACACAGCTCAACCGAATTATTAGCAACTGAATGCCACTCCTAATTAGTACATGAACTCTAGTGCTACCAATCACATGATTGCTTCAGCTTCCAACCTGGACAACGTCGCTCCTTATAACGCTAATTGTCGTGTTTATTTTGACAATGGTTCTTCTTTTCATATTTTACATGTTGGCAATTCTCGGATTTCTGATTCCCTCACTTTATCTGATGTCTTCGTTGTTCCGAATATTACCAAAAATTTATTGTCTATTGCCAAGTTAACAAGGGATCTAAATGCTGTTGTTTGGTTTGATGACACTTCTTTCACTATTCAGAACAAGTTTTCCAAAGAGCTCGTGGGCTGAGGACACAGTGAGGGAGGTCTCTACATTTTAGATTATCGTGCTGCTGCTTTAGTTTCTTTTGTTAATTCAAATAAAGCCAATGTCTCATTTGAGCTATGACATAGTCGGTTTGGACATGTTCCTTTTTATGTTATTTCATCCATGAATAAGACTGGCAGTTTGTCAGTTACTAGTTTGCTGCCTAAGCCTCATTTATGTACTTCTTGTGTGATGGCTAAAGGCAAGCGTCTTTCTTTTAATGATAATTTAAAACGAGCACCTCACATTCTTGATTTAGTTCATTGTGACCTATGAGGACTCTCATATGTTGTCTCTTGTGCCGGGTACTTTTATTATATCATTTTTATTGATGATCACTCTCGGTTTACTTGGTTATATTCTCTGCGCGCAAGTCTGATTTGTGGAGGCTTATATGTAGTTTGAAGCATTTGTTGAGAATTAGTTTTCTACCACCATTAAAGTTTTTCAGAGTGATGGTGGAATCGAGGTCGTGAATCATCGCATGCAAACTCATTTTGCGTCTAAGGGCATTCATCATCAACTTTCATGCCTTTAACTCTAGAGAAAAATGGTTGTGCAGAGAGGATGCATCGCCATATTACAAAAACTGGTTTATCGATGCTCTATCATTCCGACCTTCGCCATTCATTTTGGTATGATTTTTTCCACAGGATTATACATCATTAATAGACTGCCCAATCCGATTTTATCTAGTCAGTCTCCTCTCTCCATTATTTTTGTACTACACCAGACTTCTCCGATTTTTATCCACTTGGTTGTCATGTTTTTCCTTACTTGAGGCCATATGCTGAGCATAAACTGGCTCCTCGGAGTCTGTCTTGTATATTTTGAGTTACAGTTCACAGTACAAGGGTTACAAATGTTTTGGTCCTCTTGTAAAAAAGAGCACATCACTCGTCGTGCCAGATTTGATGAAACATTTTTCCAGCTACACGTACATGTACTGTTACAGATTCTTCATCACTGGATGTTTCAACATTTTTAGAGTCTTCGTCAATTCCATCGGAGGTGTTTGAGCCATCTTCTTCTCCGAAATCACCCATTATTCTGGTGCATTTTAATCTTTAAATTTCATAGGGAGCTCTGGGTTCTTCAGAAAATTGTGTTTGTTTTCCACAGGGTGACCAACAGCATGATCGACAACAGCCGACACGCCAGCACAATCGACGATACCCTAGGTATATTTAACAGTGCAATTTGGCCTTCTTGCAAAGGCACACAATTTACTAGGCATGCCGTTCACATTGCAAAGATTATAAAACAAGTCACAAATATGAAAGAATGCTCTATCTGTATTTTGTTCGAAGGCCAGTCCGGATATAGTGCTTGGAAATATGACATGTTCTCTTGAACATAGATTGCAGTCTCGCTACTATTCCTTAAAACATAAAGGTGAACTGTCATCAACTCAACATAACAAGGTGTATGACATGTACCTTTTGAACGTGCAACCCCATTCTTCCTACCGAAGTGCGCTTGTTCAGGTTATCCAACCAATTTCTTACCAACTAAGTTCGAAGTACAGTATTCAATGATCTCCTCAGTCACGTACCTTTGCACGATGCTCACATAAGGTCAGGTACGATTGTGAACGTAACCTCTAAAAACACCCATGTGCCGCTTGAAGGGGTACATCAAATGCATTCCCACATGACTACATAGTTGAATATCCCTAACCAAATGAATGACCAGATGAACCATTATGTCAAAGGAGCACGGAGGAAAGTACTTCTCCAACAGACGTAACACGAGAACCCTCTCCCACTCCAACACATCAAACGCTTTCTTACTTATATTCTTACGACAAATGAAGTTGAATAAGAAACACAGTTGCATAATGCTAAATCGCACATCCTCCTCCATAACACCACAGATGGCAACGGGCAACAACTATTGCATGAGAACGTGACATTCATACGATTTCAAGGCATTCATACGTAAACCATCATTCACAAAGTGACTAACATTAGAAGATTATCTGAATGGTACCTTAACTCCATGGATATACTCGCAAACCGATCTCCTCTCATCCACTAATAGATTGTACATGGAAGGAGAGAGGTACCTTTGCTTTCCTCTAACCTCCAGGGTTAGATCCGAACAAATTCCAAGCTCCAACAAATCCTTCAGCACATTCAAGTTGTCCTTCGTCTTCTCAGGAATGTTGATTAAGTACCAATCAAACTCACACACACATTCTTCTCAATGTGAATTACATCCAAACAATGACGAACTTCCAAATGTTCCTAGTAAGGTAAATCAAAGAAAACCTACCTCTTTTTCAAAGGTCCTTCAAGCGCTACACCCACCTTCTTCATCTTCTTCCCAAGAACAACATTCAATATCTTCACCTTGCTGTGATGACAATCCCCTTAAATGGTTTTGGTGCCTTCTGGACCTCCTTCCCACCAACAAACTAATATGAGTCCTCACGAATTCTTTCTTCATCTGGAGGAATTTTCGGTAACCCAAATACACAGTCTTAAGACCATTCTTCATATGTTGGTAATCTGTGAACTTTTCAATCACGTGACACTCCTTGTGCCCCTTCACTACATAAACCAAAAGGTTTTCGTATGCTGGAAAATCATTTATGATACAAAAAGGCATTGACTTCAAATTTAACATCGATCCCCTAAAACCATCAAACACATCAACACCGTCAGACCATATAACCTTAAAATATTCTAACAGAGGTGCCAGATACGTATCAATATCATTTCCAGCTGTTTTGGCCCATAAATCAACAAAGGCATCGACACATATTTCCTATTCATACACAAATACGATGGAAGGTTGTATATGGACAACATGACCGACCATGAAGAGTGCCGAGAGGACATGTTGCCGAACGGGTTCATTCTATCAGTACACAAAGCATTCTCAAGTTCCTTGACCCACTTGCAAATTCAGGATACCTCTTTTAAATATGTTCCATTGATCTGCATCAGCTACATGGCGAATCACACCATCTTTAGGACAACCCCTTCTCATGTACCACATCATGTTCTATGCATCATTGACATTCCCCGAACAACCTCTTCAACCTCGGAATAAATGGAGGATACCACATGCATTTTGTAGGAACTCATTTCCTTAACTTTACGACATCTCAATCGACAACCGCATTTCTCTTTTTCTTGTAGCATGACACATGGCATATAGGACATGCCACCTCCTTCTCCCAGTCACCCCTGTACAAAACACAATCATTATGACAAGCATGTATTTTTTCATACTCTAATCCCATCGGACTAAGAATTCTCTTCGCTTCGTAGAGGTTGTCCGGTATCCCGTTACCGAATGGAAGTTTCTCATTCAAGAACTTTAGCAACTTCTTCATGCTAGTGTTGCTCTATTTACCAAAAACTTTTATATTAAATAATTCCATCAAACATGACATCAGCGCATCCTTCTTATTGCAACCTGGATACAACAAAATGTTATTCTCACCTAAGAAATTTGACAAAACCTCGGGTCACCCCCTAAATTTATTGACAACCCCCTCACACATGTCATTTAAATATATGTCTTCGAAATAATCTCCTCTACTACCTACAACCACTTCCAGCAGTGCCTTCTCACCATGAAACATCCAAACCACATAATATTTTTCAAACCCTCTCCTAACCAAGTGAAGTTTCATGATGTCTCTATCACCATTACGGTTATGATTCTTGCAATCATGACAAGGACATAACACTCGCTTCTCACGACCAAATGCTTGCTCTAAAAACTCCTCCAAAAAGTCAACATATTCTTTGCTCAACCAACTAACGTTGCAATACACATGCTTATGCCTCTCAATTGCACGTTCTATCTCTACAAATTAACGAATGTATGACAATTATAGTTTCACACAATGACCATGACTACGCAATCTTCTAAATATTAAAAATCAATTCGGAAAACCATACGTACAACTCATATCACAACATTCAAAAGTTTCACAACAATTTCACATTCCTAAACAAGGTATTAATGACATCAAGAAACCTAGAAAACCATCGCATTTCTTGCATGAATGCAAGTATCATGAACATGATCCAACACACCAAATATATGCATACAAACCATTTTGACATATTCCATCATTAATAACATGCCAAACAATTGAAAACCTAACTTTTGTGGGTTTTCATTTGAGCATTCAATGTCAAAACACTCCAAAAGACACTCCAATTCAATGCTCACATAGATACCTTTCCAACACCAGTTCTTCGCAATTTTTTTGTCATGTACTGATGCTATATTCTATTTTAGGCAAATTTTTTAGGCACTGGTGTCCACATTCCGGTACTGAAAAGAGGTGATGACACCTATTTCCATGATTTTTGTCATAAAATCGGTGTCTAACATCATTTCAGCACCGGTTTTTACTACCCATGGTCTAAGTACCAGTGTCTATGTACATGTTTTTTAGTAGTAAAAAAAGAGTGTTAATATCAAAAGATTGAATGAAGTAAAAGATTAGTTCAAAAGCAAACATGTCATTTTATTCGGGGTGGATGGAGTATTAGTGTCTGACAATAAAGTGACCTCAAGGAGAAAAGTTGCATCAATCTTCCCAACCTAAAGAACGCCAATAAATAATGCAATTCCTTATTCCTCGAGGGAGAAAAGAAAGAAAAAAGGTCATTTAAAATGAGGCTGCTTTGGTGTTAAATCAAATAAAGATGCACTTTATTAAAGTATAACCCCATATCAAATAAATTAGGCCATATCTAGCGCTTTAGTTCTCTCTACTTTGATTGCACTAAATATAAGCAACAGAAAGCTATACTCTCTCCGTCCCAAAAGTTTTGACCCTTTTTTTGCACGGTCTCATTATTGATCGTCTCTAACTACGTATACCAAGTCAGCAGAAAAGTTGATCTTTAGAAAATATATGTTAAGATGAATCTACCAATATCTTACATTATATATTTTATCATATATATATATACGCTTATATTAGGGGTCAAAGTTTACTAAATTTGAATTTGAAAAGTCAAAGAGCCCAATAGTTGTGGGACGGAGGAAGTACATATTTAGACCACAATGTATACCCAATTGGAAGTGCGATGAAAAGGTGAAAACAAAGTCATCATCAAATCCACATATGCCCCAAAAGCAAGAGACTTTGATACCAAAAGGAATAGCGATATACTAGCAATACCATAACAGGGCATCCAACTTTCAGCATCAGTTCTCTCCTTTTTTGTCACTAATTTAATACTCCATCCATTTTGTAAAGTTTGGCACCATAATTTTAGCTATTGTTATTTTTACAAGTTGAAATGTGTAAAAAAAAAGAGTGATAAGACAAAAAAGTTTAATGAATGATTTAAAATAATTCACTTTTTTACCATAAAAGAAAATGATCCATCTTAATAAAATATACACATCTGTTTCATTGGATGTGACACTTTTTTGGGGGTTGTTTTTGTGAATTTTACACACTTTTCTTTTATGGAAAGATTCTTCAATTTCATTCACTAATTTTCCCTTTTCCTTTCTAAATTCAATTTCATCCACTCATTTTATTTACCTAAATCCAAGCAGGTATGGTACAACACCCAACGAAATGTAGGTAGTATAAAAAATAGAAAGTGTGTCAAATATAAGAAAATAGAGGGAGTATAACATCACATATATATATGCATCTGTGCCTACATTTCATTCGTCCATGGAACTTTCCATATCATTTTTACACACTTATGATTAAGATACTGATAGTGCTCGTAGATATTTATAATCCCATAGTTTTGAAATACTTTTCCTCACAGTTTTCACATATTGGCACAACACATAATTTTTTTGAAGGAAAAACTTGAAATTTTTGGTTTTACAGGTTTACCTTAACTATTAGACCTGTGTTCCAATATAACTTATCTAATCAAGTATGTAATGAAAGTAACACAAGAGCACACACAACTTGATTACGCAGTTTGGTGAAATCCACCTACATCTGCGGAGCCTGACCCAGTTCAGAATAAATTCACTAATTAGAAAGATACAGTACAAAGTACACCATACAACTATACTTATCTTCTCTAATTACAACATGTGGATTTTGCAAGCTCCCATTGCTACCGAGCCGCCTTGATCAGACTCCCTCTGACCTCAAAACTCGTCGATGCTGGATCTCCTCCTCCCAAGAAAGTAAGTTATACGACTCTGAACTTGATCAACATGTCACGTATGTTGGAACATATGTCTGCTGGCTCTCGCAGTACTCTTGGAAATATAGAAAATTGGTGGGCAAATTTTGGGAATTAAAATTGCTAGAGTTGCAACCGTGGGTATAAATAGTCCCATGAGCAGATCGGAATACTCCACAATTATCTTCATAATATTCCTATTCCTTATCTGCTTCTGAAGCATATCCAAATCCCATAAATAAATGGATTTTCCTTCTTTCAAATATCCCATAATATTTCATAAAACCAATTCCATAATTGTAGGATTTTTCATAAATCCATTATGTTTCAACACGTCTGAATCAAATATTGTGTAAACTCCATACTTCCATAAATCAATATCACGCAATATTCTATCAATCAAATCCTGATTCTTTCCGTATGTTACAACTTAGAGTCTTCGTACATAGGTATGTTACAACATATTTTGTCCACATCTCTACCATAGCCGAATATTCCAAATCAATTCCAATTCCATGAATCTAATTCAATCCCATAAATATAGAAATTGGTATATTCTCCAATAAAAATATTATGGACGAAATATCTCATTGGATTTCTTAATGTCATTCCATAAACCTCCAAACATTCCTTCTTTGATGTTTCAACACAAGAATTCCATATTTGCATAACTCCTACAAATTGTCAACTAGATAAATATGGACTTTACAATCTCCCCTATTTGGCATTTTGTGGACCCAACCACCTTTTGGCATTTCATCATACGAACTTATGCAAATACATACATCATCTTTGAAAACCATTCTGGATGTTGGAATATAACATCTCCCCCTGAATTCCAGAACTTCCTCAACATCCAGGAATAATAAGCATGTTGAAACATCAACCCAACGGAGCCAATAAAGCCATCCAAGAAATAAAAAATATCTCCCCTTTGGGACCATAAACATGTCAAACACAATAGACACAGAAATTCAAAGAAGAATATCCAATAAATGCAACTCCCTCTGAAGAAAACATCTGGCCTACGTTGGAACATAGCCATAGCAGAACCTCCAATCCTCTTCAGGAGCAGCTATTTGTGCCTTCTCCTCTACTTTGGCTTTTTTCTCGAGTAAGAGCTGTGGTATTTCAAGAGGGAATCCTGCAGTTTACAAAAATCTGAAATAGACAGAAATACCTGGTAGTCAAGCTAGATGCAATAGCGTTCCCTTGAGCGGGCACTCAGACTGAAATCCTCCAGTAATTTCTGACAGAGTCTGATTATCTGTTACTACAATGTTCTCAGTATATAAGCGTGTCTAAGTCTTTGAGGGTAGGTAGTCCAAGTCATTGATTGATCAGTCTTCCAGAAAATCTCACCACCTTGCCTCTGATGTAAACTCTATTGTACCACTCAGAATATAGATCAATGTTGCCTCCCATAAAATTCTTGTACAATCTTCAAGTTGTACTCCTTGAGGCAGCAATCTTGAATCCCACATAGTCCAGATAGGCTGTAAATCCACAATCCTATATGCACCCAAATCATTTGTCCTCTCATCTAAAATCCTCCTCTGACACACAATGCCATATCTCTCATGGCAGTCCGATTAGTAGTGTCTTCTATAATCTGCTCAACTTGTGTTGGAACATCAGTCCCCTGATGTTGGAACATAGCAACTTTCGATTTCAGGTTTCTGCTGTTGTGCTGGAACATGAGAATCTCCTCTACAAAATCATAATCCTGATTAGTGTTCCCATTCCAGTTTGAAATATAATCAGCCTCAAAAAACTCAGATTTATCATTCTCCATATCTACAGCTTCTCCCCATGTCTCCATACTATGTGTTGGAACATGACCAACTTCACTGCTTTCCAACTCCACATCATCCTAAATTTAAATACCAGGAGGAGACATCTCTCTGATCTATTCAACCATCATATGCATCTCATGATCAAACTTGACCACTTCATAATCATCCATACTAGCATGCCAATTATAAATTCTCCTTTTCACCAATTAGCCCTCACCATAATGTCTTCAACACCAACTTCCAACATGTCCAACTACACCTCCATTTTTTGTTCTCTTTTTCTCCTTTTTCATTTTTCTAATGTATGTACAGAAAAAAAATAATGAGAAAAATAAACACCTCAAATTCGCCAATCAACTAAATTGTCTGAGGAGCACACAATCACTTCCTTCCTTTCAACCAGATCTTGAATAAAACGAAGTCTTATATCGGTGAGCTTCCTCTCAACAATCACTCCCCCTCGATGATAGCCTTTATGGATTAGAAAGGTAGTGAGTCGCTCATACCATGCCCTTGGTGTATGTTTTAAACCGTATGATACCTTCTTGATGCTCATAGTGTGGATAATAAAGATCCTCAAATCCTTTGAACTGTTCCACATATACCCTTCATTGACTACTTCATTCAGGAAGACACTGACACCTGGTGCAATTGTCTCATCAAAATCAACTCCTCCAACCCGAGTGTAGTCCTGAGCAACTAACCTCGCTTATTATCATTGTGTTCGAATTGCCCAAGTTCTTCTTGCATTGATTCAGCCTGAACTGATATTGGAACATGTGAGAGTTCTGGGGAGGATGGTGTTCCAACATTGCTGAAGTTATAAGAGTCATCGTCTTCATCCGTGAGATCTACCTCGTCTTATATTCTAACATTGTTACGTCCCTGATATGAGAAATCACCCGATGTTGGAACATGGTCAGCCATTGACATTTTGAGCTCATCATATTCAACACTCAAGAAATTCACTTCTTTTTCCAACAAGTAACATTTGTCTGATGACCGAATACCAGTAAACACTTTGTTGTTTCCATGTTTCACTATGCAATTCTTCTTATGGAATTCCACAATCATATTATCATCACATAGCTGGCTGATACTTAGGATATTAGCCTTTAGATCTTCCACCAATATAACATTGGTAAAGGTTTGAAATCCCTTTATAGACAACTCACATTTTCCAACTATCATGCTTTTCTTTCCATCACCAAAGGTAACTTATCCACCATCATAGGGTTCGATCTTCCTTAAGTACTATTGCGATCTAGTCATATGCCGAGAACATCCACTATCAAAGTACCACGAATCCCCAGAGTGTGAAATAAGAGAAGTATGAGCAAAAAGACAAGTATTAGTGCGTTAGGAACCCATACCTTTCAAACCATCTTTGATCATTGGACATCATCTATGTTGGAACATGCAGACAGTTGTCATCCATTCATGATGTCTCTGAGTAGTTTAAAACATTGATTCTCTGTATGACCTTTATAGGTGCAGTAGCTACGAATAAGAGGTTTGTGTTGCCAGGTTTTGATCACTTTTCTCTTCATGTCTTGAACCTCTGATTAAAAATATACAGTGCTACTCGATGGCTTTCCATATCCTATACCTTGTCGAATTCAAGAGTTCTGACCCATGGTGAGTATATCATCAACCTGTTAAAAGCCGTCTCAGCAACTTCAGCTCTCTTTGCCGTCAAACTTAGATTTAATTCCAACAACTCAATTTCCCTCCCGAGTCGTTCCACTAGGGGTGTCATCTCTCTTCCTTCTTTGACTAAGAGGTTTTTCTCATTTTTCAAGAGTTTTTTAGCATAAAAAAATTTCAACCACATTTCATACATCTTTTCATGTGCAACATAGACATCTTCATCATTCACACTCATGTCTTCATCATCACTTGATGAGTATTCTTCACTTACCTTCTCTATGTTGGAACATCAGACTTTGGCTGCCTGAACTATGTTGGAACATCGATCCACTTCTTCATGTCCGATGTTGGAACATTCAGTACCAAGTTCTGAACCTCCTTGAAGTTTTGCTTAGAAAGCCATATAATTACTAGTAAATTCCTCTTCATGATTCTTCTCTTCTTCATCTTAACTCCATGAGGGAACACATGATTTTCATTGCTTCTTTCAAGTGTTGGCACATTCAGCCTGGATATGTCCACAACCTTCACATTCTCTGCACTGAATCATTCTTGACCGCATTAATTCTCCATTTTGACTTCTCGAGAATTACTGAGTGATTTTCTGCATCTGTGGCTCATGGTTGTTGCCAGAGTCTTGAAACCGTGATCTGTTCCCATTAAACCTTTCCTCCGAATTCTTATTTACCACTTTCTTTAGCATCATTGAGAGATTCCTTGTGGCAAGAGCAAGTTCTTCATTTACATCATCGATATCATTTTCACGATTGTTTCTTGACGACAAAGTTTTGAATGCCAAATCCTTCGTTGGATGTTCCAACATCATTCATAGTTTTGGAGTGATCCCATTAATTCATCTAGAGTCATAGTGGACACATCTCTTGCTTATTCTATTGCTGCAACATTCATAGAAAATTTGGGAGGGAGAAATCTCAAAGTCCTTTTCACTAGTTTAGACTCCTTGTAAGTTTTGCCTAGTTGATACGCCATATTTGAGATGTCTCTTATCTTTCCATTGAACACATAAATAGTATCATACTCCTCCATCTTCAATTCTTCAAACTGTGTGGCCTCATGCATCGTTTGTAGGATATCTCATGCTTTCTACATGACTTGTTCCCTCATGCATCATTTGTAGGATATCCCATGCTTTCTACACGACTTGTTCCCTCATGCATCGTTTGTATAGGTGTGACCTCAAATTCTACATGACTTGTTCCCTCATCCATAGTTTGTAGGATAACCCATGCTTTCTTTTCCTGATAGCACGTAGAGATGATTTTGAACTGATTTTCATCTACTGCAGTAAAGATGACATTTAATGCTCTGGAGTTCGCCAAGCCACCCATTTTTTCATCTGGAGTCCACAACTCTTTTGGCTTCACTACTGATTCTTTAGAACTCGATTCACCTCCTTTAGAACTTTCAGCAACTGGGGGTTTCCATTCTTTTTCAACCTAGTGCCAAGCCAGTTCATCCAGTGAATTTATGAACAATCTCATGCGAGCCTTCCAGTAGTTGTAATTCGTTCCTTCCAGCAGGGTGACCGAGACACAGAAACTCTATCTCTGG
>JAULKK010284784.1:0-13938 GCA_032355705.1 Rubia peregrina
ATAATTCGGGTTATTCGGGTCGGATTCGGTTTTCAGCTTTTTAGGGGCAAAACCGAATAACCCGAACCGAATAAACCAAAAACTGATTAAACCGAACCGACGCCCACCCCTACCCAAAACTAGATTTCGGGTAATTTTCAGGTAAACCAGAATTATTTTTCTGATATGGCCAGGGGTATTTTCATAATTTCACTGATTAAAAAACATCTAAAGCAAAAATTCCCCCAACCCTTCTATTTCTGATCGCCATTTTACTCGTCATCGATGACAATGGCCTCAATGGAGCTTGGGAAGCTCGAGAAGATTGAGAGCTCCCAGATTGAGAGCTTTTCATCCCCATTTCAATGGCGACAATGACCTCTCTATTCCTCAAATCTCCAATCCAATCCCCATCCTCCCCAAACCCCAGAAATCCCTCTTCACCCCTTCTTACATCCTCCGTGTGAACAACAAGCCCAAGAACCAGGCTTTGACTCTCAGCAATGGCGATGAGCACGGAGGTGGAACAGAGAACAAATACAATGGTGACGGGAAGAGAAGACGATGTCAAAAGATATGAACATTCATTCCACATTCAAATGACAAAATTATACACAAAACGGTGCAAGGAGACAGCGATGTTCATCGGTGATGTAAAGGCCGCTGATTAAGATAACGGAGAAAGGGGACGGTGGAGAGGGGACATCCGATTCAAAGATTCCAGACACCGCACTGCCATTGGATAATAGTGATGAAAAAACATCTTCATCAACAGATTCGGTGAAGAATCAATCTTCCTTGGGGCACAAAGAAAGAGACGACAATGGTTTCAATTCGACAGCAAGGGCTTTATCGACACAAAGGGTTTTAATTCGACAGCGAGGGCTTTGTCGGTGACACGGGTTTCCTCCGGTGCAAGTGAAATGGGAAGATGATGATGATGACGCAAGCGGCCGGACGAGCAAGAGAGCTCGGGAAGAAGGGGAAGGTGTGAAATAAAAATAGAAATGGAAAAGAAATAGAAAAGGATAAAAGAAAAAAGAAAAAAATGGGAATTTTTAATCAGTAAAATTACAAAAAAATACCCCTGACTATATCGCAAAATAATTCCGGTTTACCTGAAAACCACCCAAAATCTTGTTTTGGGACCAAAAAAATCATTTCGTTTCCCAAAAGGGTGCGGTTTTGGTCTAGGGGACCAAAAGATGGTATAAGATGATGAGACCAAAAAAATAATTTGGTCTTATTATTTAATTGGTATTTGTGAAATAATTGGGAATAGAAACATTTTCCATGTTAGAACTTACGGAAAGGTAAAACTTAGATGGATTTAATCGATTACATAATATTGCGAAGAGATTGGTTTATGAAAGAGTGAAGGTTTCACAATATTGACTTAGGCGTGTGATTGAAACATACTAAATTTATGAAAAATCCCTATTCTTAAGGAATTAGATTTATGGACTATTTTGATGTAAGTCCCTTTATTTTAAGGATTGCGATATGCTTCAGAAGCATAGATGAAATTATAATATTGTAGAGACAAAGGTGGAGATTTCCGATCTGCCCAAGGACTATAAATAGAGGACATCACGACTGTGTTACTTATGAACTTAATTACGAAAATCTGCTTCCAGGTTTTCTATCATTTTGAGAGTACTGCAAGAGCCAAAATATATATGTTCCAACATACCATGACCTATTGATTAGTTCAGAATCGTATACATTAATTCCTTGGAAGGAGAATATCCAGAGTCGAAGAGTTTTGAAGTCAGAGAGAGCCAGATCAATGTGGATTGGTAGCAATGGGAGCTTGCACAATCCATGTCCTAGAATTAGATAAGATAAGTATAATTTTATGGTGTACTTTGCACTGTAGCTTTATGATTAGTGGATTTATTCTAAATGAGGTCAGGCCCCGTAGATGTAGGCGAATTTCACCAAACTGCATAACCAAGTATTGTGTGTTCATGCTTTACTTTATTGCACACTTGGTTCATTAGGTTATGTTGGAACACGTTTGTAATTATTGAATTAATTAGGTAAAACTAAATTTCAGAGTGGAACGTCATTGTTCGTTCAGTGAATACAATATGGAGGAAGGCAAAAGAACAATTTGATTCGGACGTGCATGTTAGTGTAACAGCCTGAAACATGGTAAGAATTGACCAACATAAATCACTTTAGACATGAAAGCATTCAAATCTACGTAAAACATGTCGGTGCACAAATAATGGTTTAAACATTAGTAAAAGTATTGTTCACATGCTAATGAAAAAAGGGGGTGTTGAGCAAGCGAATCAATTTTGCCAAACTCCAACTCAAAAAATCAAATAAAGTAGACAGGGTGGAATTCACATGTTTACATTTAACGTCTGAAAGACAAAACTTAAGCGTAAGGTTCAAAAGCATGCTCAATATGATGCACATAGATGAGAAGTGTTTCGTTGTATCTAAGGCATCAACCATTTACATAATGCTACCGGAAGAAGAAAATCAACTACGCACATGTCAACATAAAGGCTACATTCATAATGTTATGTTCTTATGTACCGTTGCTAGACCTATCAAACTCCTAATAGTGACATTATTTCCGATGGAAAGATTGGCATCTTCCGATTAATTGATAAGGCACCATCCAACAACAACAATAAAACATGCCCACGGGTAAAGTAAAAACTCGAGTTAGTCTGAATGAGGTCAAAGATTGCTTGATTAAAAGCATAATTCTTAGCAATCAAGCTCAAATGGCCTCTAATGCAACCAAGCAGATTTTAATCCAACTTGGAAATGCAACGCCCCATATAATATGACAGATAGATAACAGATTTACGTGTTGGCTGATGGATGGAAAACCTCATCCATCACACATCCAATATGTGTCTGCTTGATCTATCACTACTTATCATACATTTAATTAAAATCTCCATTCATTTATTAAAGTTGGGTGACTTGGGCATTTTATAATGTTGGATTAGAGCAGGTGGCATGGAAAAGCGTGGAACTAGAAAACTGGTGAAGCTCAAAACATGCGGCATGACAAACCTCAGGGATTGGAGTAGCTCGTCGTGCGGAGAGAGCAGGTTGCACAACATTTTCTATTAGAAGGGGTTCTGATAAGCCGGAGTGAGCTCAGATTCAGATATGACAGCTTAGCTCAGGTAGCTCGAAGGCTTCCTCAGTGGCTTAGCTTAGGCATATTAAATGCGTCCTCAACTTATAATCAGTAGAAGAGCATAAAGACTCACAACTACAATAGATATGTTATACAAGGTCCAACTCTTGGGTCTGTGTGATTCGAGACTCTTTATTACTCCAAGGATAGAAAATTGTAAAATTTATGATTATGAAACATTTGAAAGAGAGTACTACAAATGTGTACATCTGGGTGGAAATGATAGTCTTACTATTGGTAGAAGAAGCACGAGGAGCGGTGACGACCTATTCATAGCTCCCCTCCTGGTTAAAAGTGAGAAATTACAGTAAGTTTTTCTTTATTGGTGACCAACAAAAATGTAAAAAAATGGTGGTAATTAATCGTGGGTTGGATCCGCCTCATTGGGGATGGTTGACGAGTTTCGGTCAGACCAAATTCTGGCTGAACCTGGTCACCAAATTTTGATTAAAATGAACACAAAGGCTGGTATTTTCTCGTTAGTGAGGGATGATTTCTTTTGGTTATATTACTTTTGGTTCCTTCGCTCCTACTTCAATTTTGTGAATCTAGTTCCAGCCGTTTCCTTTTTTAGTCTCTTTAAAATAAAGAAGGTGTCTCTAAAAAATTAGTGAGGCACCTCACCCTTGCCTACAACCTAGTCTGCACATCCTATATCTAAACATGTCCTTTAGTGTAATCCTAGAATCCATCCCCAGCCCACGCACAACGCAGTCGTCTAGCAACTATCTACCACAGACAGTTGTAACCACGACAGCCTCGTGGTGGCTGCAATGGGTGAGACGATGTGAGTTTGTTTAGCAGTTGTAATGGTTGCGGGTTATAGACAAAATGGCTCATCTTATGGCTGGTACATGGTCAGGCTCACGAAAAATAGAAAAATGAGTCTTCATGTGGTAATATGTATTCGTTGAACGGAGATTTTCGACTTACATTAGAGTTTTCACTTTCCTGTAGCACCACATATGTGGCGGGTTTAGGAGGCAATGCTTCCTAGTGGTGCCTATTTCTGGGCTCTAAAAGATTGGGTTTTATGGACTAGCTTACCTGGAATGACATCACGGGGTCGGTTGAAATTTTAACTTTAGTTTTTTTATGCCTATGATTTCCAAGTTTACTATTGGTGATCTCGTGACTTCAGCATTATTTAGGTGTCTCCCCACTGCTGATCGGAGAAATCCCGCGACAACCTCTAAGACAGTTCTGAGTCAAATTCTTTAACCTACGGAGTTGTGGCAACCAGGTGGAAATTACCGTGACTAGCCCAGAATAAATATGGAGGCAACGCAGTACTGTAATGCTTCAAAACAAAACGGAAAACTTCTGTCCCCGATACTCCTCTAACAGGCGTTTTCCACCGCTGATTGGACAAATTCATCAACACCTTCACCAATATTATATAGATGATGCAACCTAGTGAAGATGAGAAGTTTGAGACACAGGTCAAGTAGTAGACTTCCAATGTGCCATGTGGACTTTACTTAGGGAACTCCCTGAATAATAAGTTCATTTGTGGAAGGCTCACCCCACAGTGTGTGTGTGTCAGATGATGTGTTCAAATTCAGGAAAATAATTAGTTTCTAATTGTTAGTTAGGGGTTGTGCGACCTAAATATGACAATGTAATTACCTCATTTTTGCCTCAGTTCATCTCCTCCAGAGTTTACTCTCCTCCCGCTGCATCACCTCCTGCCTACTTTTCTTTTGCGACGGACTAACCCCATCTCTTCCATAGTAGAATCTTCATCATATCTTCTCTCAATTCATTTCAATTTCTTATCCACGTTGCTTCTTCTTCTCTGTCACATCTTGCATTTTCTCTCCGTTGAGTTCTATTTCTCTACCGCTTGTTTCTCCCTTTCTGCCGCATCTCCTCCATCCACCCATCTCCGTTGGTGCTCCCCCATTACCATCTCCTCTTTGTTGATTTCGATTTGATATTGAGATTTTTGAAATGAGATTTTGGATTTGATATTGAGGGTTTCAATTTAAAATGGGGGTTTGGATTTAATATTGTTTGATTCAGAATTGAGGTTTTTTTTTAATTTTTTGAATTCGATTTGGGTGAAGGTGGTGCGATGATTGTTGTGGTTTTGTAGGTGGTGGAGGTAGTGGCGAATGAAGCAGTGGTAGTGGAGGTAGTGGCGGATGAAGCAGTAGTGGTGGGGGAGGATGCAAGAGTGGTGGTGGCAGGAGGTGGATGGAGGGTATTATTGCCATTTCACGTGGTCAGAATTTTTACTTCCCTTTTCTCTCTCTGCAAATAATAGAGACGAGACAACGGAAACACAAGTTTAACTATACATTTACTTTATTTATATATGATTAGTGATCGACATATAAAAATGAGTTTGTCTCTTGAAAGATTATCTTTCTATAAGTTATGGAAAGATCAAGGTTTAAACCTTAAATTAGAAGAGATTAAGATAAAAATTTGGGTTGCACTAATCGGGTCATAAACTTATAACTACAACACGTTGCATAATAAATTTGTAATATTGCAACTAATTTTTTTACCTTTATATAATTCTAATTCAACCCCGTCTTTCCATTTGCATATGGAAATATGGTCTTTTCCAAGACGTTTCCTATAAAAATGTTAGGGAAATATTTTGTTATATTTTGTGTATATCTTTTACCTTAGATAGAATCTTTTTCCATTTGTTATTCTGTACATTGTACTCTATATATTGTACCCAGAGATAATGAATAAATCACACGTTCATATTTATATATTTTACATAGTATCAGAGCTAAAAGTCCTGAAATCCTAAAATTTTCCAAACTTCAAAACATGTTCGTCACCGCCACCCAACTCGAGTTGTCAGTTCCGCTTCAAGTCTCGTTCACACACTTCCGCTGCATAGCTGTCGACACCGCCGTTTACGATTTCAACGATGCCACTTCCGTCCCTGTCATTATGTACCCATGGATCTCTGTAATCAAGTTAAAATTGAAGATCTCAATGTTGCAGTTCCCGTTCTCGCCGGAACCGATGAAGCAATTCCTCCCTCCACTGACGCTGCTGAGTTTGGTGCCGCCTCTCAAGTACCCCATGTCGAAGGACTCCTGCCGCTACCCCAGGTCCTCAGATTGTCGTTCCTTCCACCTCAAGGTTTCCCCATCAGAGAACCTTCGTCAACGACACTTCTACTTTTGGGTTTGAACACATTTTTTAGTTACCCGCTGTTGATATCGCTTCCTTCCATGCCGCAGTATAGGTAACGGTAGTCGCCGCTGCTATGGCCTTCTGCTAGTACATCGGTAACTCCACTCATGCCTTGCCAATTACTCATCCCTACTATGTTAGTGATAATTATAATGAATGGCACATTGTTTAATGTGTTTTATGCTTAACGTAAAGAAGGTTTTCTTGATGGTTCTATTGTTAAGCCTTTGTCTGGTGAACCATTTTTTAATGACTAGAATAGTGTGAATTCTATGCTTGGTTAGATTGTTTAGACTCTTGATCCTTCTATTCGTTCTGGCATTACTTATTTTACACCTGTTTAGGCTCTTTGGGATGACCTTAAACAACCTTTTCTATTAAGAACTGTATGCGCTTGTGTGAGATCCGTGCGGCAATTTATACTTGTCATCATAATGATAAGTCTGTAGCTGCTTATTTTCGTAGGTGCAAGAAATTGTGGGATGAATTATTTACTTACTTTCATGCTCAGACATGTGTTTGTCATGTTGCTGCTATTGCTACTATAGAGCGTGAGAATGAGATGGTTCATCAATTTCTCATTGGTCTTGATGATGGGTATCATACTTTGTGGTCAAATATGTTGGCCATGGATGATTTGCCTTCTATTGGAGGAGTGCCACAAGATAGTTGTGAATGCCTGTGATGACAACTCAAAAACTATGACATTTGCAGCTCGTTAACTGGCACCACTACCAAAGCTGACCTCCACCCCAGGGAATGCACCCGCCGCCGCCATTGACTGAAAGAATCTTCTGTGCACCCATTGCAATTAAAAGGGCCACGACATCACTACCTGCTTCAAAATCATTGTTTATCCTAATTGGTTTGTCAAAAATAGACCTCCGGGATTAGGTCCACAAGCTCAGAACCAACGAACTCGTGTGTTGGTTGTAGCTTCATTCGCCGCAGCAGCTCATGCCGCCTCTATTATTTCATCAACAGTCAACGTCGTCGCTGTTCTTTCCGATGCTGATCGGACATCTTTCAGTCCCTCCTTGTCCAAAGAACAATGACGTATGGTTCTTAATATGTTCTCTAAGATGAATACTACTGACAATATGTTAGGTAAACACACTTTACCTTGGATTCTTGATACCAGAGCTTCATATCATATCACTGGAGCCAGAGATCTTCTGCATGATCTTGAGCCTTCTGACAATGTTGATGTTATTATGCCTGATGGATATTTCTCTACTGCTACTCAACACAGAAACTTACACTTTGGAGACCTTATTGTTTCTCGTATTTTGTCCATTCCAGAATTACGTTTCAACTTATTATCTTTCTCTAAGTTATCTGCAGCTTTAAAATATCTAGTTTTGCTTACCAAAAAATCATGCATCTTACGAAATATCAGCAAGTGGACGATGATTGGCGCGGGTGATAAAAAAAAGGTAGGGTTTCTTGGTTGTACAAACTGAGAGGTCTACCATCTTCGCCATCGTCAGCCTCATTTGCCACCGATGTGTCTTCGTCAGATTTATGGCATCAACTATTTGGTCATCCATCCTTTTCGGTGTTGTTCTCTATCCCAATTATTGCTTTGATTTGTAGTTAATTGAATAGAACTGCTCCTTGCTCTGTTTGGCATCAGGCAAAGCAGTCTAGAGCTAAATTTTTTATAGTAATTCTAAGGCTAGTCATTTATTTGAACTTATACATTATGATGTTTGGGGGCCTTATGCCTCACCTTCTTCTAGTGGAGCCTTTTCATTTTTAACAGTTGTTGATAATTATTCCTGAGCTATTTGGGTTTACTTATTAGTATATAAGTCTCGTGTACCTGGAAAGATGAAGGAGTTCTTTGCTCTTAATCGAACACAGTTTTGTCGTACAGTTTAGTGTGTTCGAGCTGATAATGGAACTGGATTTCTTCCTCTCAAGTCTTACTTTGTAGAGAAAGAGATTCGATTCAATACCTTCACTGTCTACACACCACATCAGAATGGAAGAGTGGAACAGAAGCACCGTCACATCTTAAACGTGGCACGCACCCTCCGGTTCCATGCTCACTTGCCCATTGAATTTTGGGGAGAATGAATTCTTACAACTGTTTACCTCAACAATCGCACTCTAACACCAGTGTTGAATGGTCGTTTGCCTTATCAACTTCTCCATGGTTATGCACCAGATTACAACCATCTCAGGGTGTTTGGTTGTTTGTGCTTTGCCTCTCAAATTTCAAAGTCGCGAGATAAGTTTGCATCCATAAGTTGCAAATGTGTTTTCCATGGTTATTTAGTTAACAAGAAGGCTTGGTGTGTGTACGACTTGGAGTCTCGTACTGTGTTTGATAGTCGAGATGTGGTGTTCTATGAAGATGATTTTCCTTGCGCATTTATCCCTAAGGTTATCCCTTCAGCTGATTTGATGCCATCGCCGACTGTCTGTGATACTTTGTCAATATCGATTCCGCCGCCACACTCCAGGCTGACATCGGTGCTGCCGCCACACTCCGGGCCTACATCGGTGTCGTCACCACACTCTGGGTCAACATCGGTGCTGCCACCAACTCTGGGCCACCAACTCCAATGTCGTCATTGCCTGCTTCCTAGCTATCAGTCTCCAGGCTGATGTAGTCACCTCCTATACTGTCAGTTGCACCGCCAGAGTCCAGCTGACCACCACCTCTACCTCCAGCGCAGGTCTTGCCGCCCGCCATATAGGTCTCGGCCTTTGTCTTCCGAGCCTCCACCTTAGCCGTAGCATGCCTCTCCTCAGCCACGGTAAAAAAAACTCCTATGCCACGGGCTGAGCTGGCAGATTTTCCTGAATCTAACCATGAGTTGTATCTGTCTCCACGGCCTACTCAATAACTGAGTGTTCGCAGTCATCATCCTCCTGTTAAGTTCAAGGGTTACGTCTGCAGTGCTACTTGTTGAATAAACCCCCCTACTACACCTTCATCTGCGCCTGAACCGTCTTCAGGTACTCGTTACCCCATTGCTGATTATCTTTCTTTTTTTTAAATGGTTTTGCATTCTATATTTTTGGCAGCAGTTACAAATTGCTCGGACCCCATGACATATTCTGAAACTTCTCACCATTCCCACTAGCAAATGGCAATGAAGGATGCGATTGATTCACTTGAGTGTAACAATACCAAGGTTCTCTCTCATTTGCCACCTGGTAAACATACTATTGGGAGCAAATAGGTTTTTCGAACCAAGTACAAGTCTGATGGTTCTATCGAGCAATACAGGGCACGATTGGTTATCTTGGGAAATCGTGAAATTGAGGGCACTGATTATACCGAGACCTTTTCTCTAGTTGCTAAGATGAGCTCGGTTCGTCTCCTTTTGGCTGTTGCGGTTATATGAGGATGAGATCTTCATCATATGGACGTACATAATGCATTTTTGCATGGAGATCAGGATGAAAAGGTGTACATGCGGCCACCTCCCAGTTATCCTCTTCCTACGCCAGGCTTGGTGTGTAAGTTTCACAAATCTCTTTATGGTCTTCGTCAGGCGCCCAAAAGTTGGTTCGCTAAGCTAGCTGCAGCCTTACACATTTATGGTTTTGTTCAGAGTAAGGAAGATTACTCTTTTTTACATTTTTATGTGATGGTCTTTCTCTCCACGTTCTGGTTTATGTCGATAACTTGATTATTGATGGATCTTCTTCCTCTCTGATTGTGGAGTTCAAGAAGTATCTTTCATCTTGCTTTCATATGATGAATCTTAGTGCATTGAAGTATTTTTTTGGGGGATTAAGATTGCTAGGAAACCTGACGTATGTTTCCATGTGAACGGAAATATACTCTTGATCTTTTGACTGATGTTGGTTTATTGGCTGCCAAACCTACGGATTTTTCAATGGAACATCGACATAATTTAGCTTGCACGGAAGGCCCGACATATACAGATCCCGCTCAATATATAAGACTTATTGGGAAACTGATTTATCTGACTATCAATAGACCGGAGCTCAGTTATTCAGTCCACACCTTGGCGCAGTTCATGGAGAAATTGTGTATCACACACTGGCAAGCTGCATTGCAAGTTTTGCATTTTCTGAATAGTCATCAAGGTCAAGGTTGATTTCTTTATGCTAAGAGCTCTCTTCAGCTTACAATTTTTTCTGATTCTAATTGGTCTACCTGCCCCATTACTCATCGTTCGTTGACTGGATATTTTGTTATACTTGGTGAATCTCCAATTTCTTAGAAGACCAAGAAACAACCTACTGTTTCTCGTTCTTTGGCTGCAGCTGAGTAACACGCTATGGCTATTGTGTGTTGTGAGTTGATTTGGCTTAAATCTTTTCTTCGGTCTTTGGGCATATGACACTCCTCTCCTATGCGGTTATATTGTCATAGTCAAGCAGCTATTCATATTGCAGTCAATCCCGTGTTTCATAAGCGTACAAAACACATTGAGATTGACTGTCATTTTGTTCTCGACTTGGTACAGCCTGGTGAAGTTGTTTCTAGTCAGTCTGCGGAATTGTTCACTAAAGCTTTTGGACCACATGCATTTCAGACTCTTCTTGGCAAGTTGGACATTCGTGATCCACATGTTCTAACTTGAGGAGGAGTGTTAGGGAGATATTTTGCATATATCTTGTACCTTAGATAAAATCATTTTTCATTTGTGATTCTGTACATTGTACTCTATATATTGCACCCATAGATAATGAACAAATCACACGTTCATGTTTTACAAAAAGAGTTCGTCTCTTGAAAGATGGTTTTTCCATAAATCATGTAAATTAGAATAAATAAAGATAAAATTTTCAGGTTGCATTAATCGGGTCATAAACTTTATAACTACTACACGTTGCGTAGTAAATTTTTAATATTGCAACTAAAATCTTTTACCTTTTTTATTATTTTAATTAAATCTCGTCTTTCCATAAGTTTATGGAAAGACGATTTTTCTCAAGACTTTACCTTAAAAAAATAGTAGAAATGGAAAAATGTGCCTTTTAATAATAAACAAATAAAATGGGACCGGACCTAAAAATGGATAAAACCCCATAGGGCCCCTGAAATATGAGGAGACATGACCAGTTTCAACTAAGGCATCTGAAGCGCTAGTTTCATGCACCTGGGTGGGGAGGTCGGGCACTAAAGAACAGCAGAAAGAGACAAGTGCTAGGGCCAAGGTGTGTGAACAGGGTAGTGTACTGCAATGGATCCAAACTAGTTGAAAAGATGTCTCAGAAGGTGGTGGCGGCTGCAGTAGGGATCCATGGCGAAAAAACACCGACAAGTTTGAGTTCTTTGTACCATTTTAGATAAGGTTCAGCGTACCTGGAGGATCTCTGGATGCAAATGAAGTCGATGAAGATGAGAATCAGTCTGTCACGTATTCACATGGAGGTGGTAGCATTCATGTTATTCTTGGCTCCAGCAACTAGGCTTATTAGAACACGGATTAGGGCGGAGACTTGAACAATGTGTAACATGATTTGCTGCAAGCAAAACACTAATCATAGTGATGGGAAAACAACGTTTCATTTTAATCAAGGTTCTTTCAATGTTTATATTATTGAATAAGTGTGAAATTTGTCTCCATTCACTAGCTTTGTTTTTTTGCCCTGACTGATTAATTGCATCATTGTGTGTGATAATCACTCGATATTCTAGTTGTTCACATCGATGTCTTTGTTCTCATTCTGGTTGTACAAATCGTGTGTTCGTAATTCTATTTGTGTGATTCAATTTATTTGGATGCGTTTGATTTATGTTTTTCAAGATGTTTACAGTTTGGACAGTATAAACATTCTTCAGATCAAGTTGTGCTGCAGTTGTAGAAGATTTTTGTTTGACGTAATGATATTGTTGTGTGATACACTTTTATTTGCCAAGAGTTCATGATATTCGCGCAAGTAATATTCCCAAGGGTAACATTACAATTTTTATTGGAAATCTAATCCATAATCGTATGTATGGGGGTTCAGTCTGGTTGACATGTAATTTAGTTATTCTTGCAATAGGTTGATTATTGTTAGATACTAGTTAGGTTGAATGTCAATTCCACTCAATGAAATCGTTGTTGAGCGTTTTCCCAAACATCTATAAATAATAGGTTTCAAAATTGAATTACATGTCAATCATACTTTTACACTAATAAAATAGAGATTTAATGACAATTGTGATATTGCTCTTGAGAATATTAATTTACTTTCTATAAAAATAATGACTGTTTGACAAATAAGAGCGCCTCACGGATCAAAACAGTATACTCCATCAAATAGGATCCACTATACATGTAACACCACTTGGTTTAGAGGACAAATACGTGATTACATTAAAACATAGAGCATGAAATGACCAAATTGGATCCAACCTATGAGCAACTAGATCAGGGGTGGATGTAGCCTTTTGCAACCAGACATCTGCCCCACCATTTTTTTCTTCAATTTTTTAGTTTGATCAACACATAATGTTTGATTAGTGTCCTGGTTTGTTTTTTTTTAAATCCACGTATTTTCATTTTACCTTGACCAGTTTTTGCCATAAAAAAATTAAATTCTAACACTACCTTCACCGTATTTTCATTGTCCAAATCCTCCCTCTTCCACCAATGATACACCAAAAATAATTTTCTAGATCCGCTTCTGAATTAGATAGATCACAAATACCACATATTGATAAACTTCACACCTATATAAGGTGAGAAAATACACCACTTATTCATGAGAAAAATCTTTGCACTTATTAATCAGAAAAACTCCACATGAGGATTAACAATACAAATTTTACTTTATATTATTTTATAAAAATCAATAAAAATAGGTTTTCCTCATCTCTCACAATGGAGGAAGATAGAAGCAAATAGAATGTTGTTGGATCAAGGATTTGAGAAAGAAGAGGGATAACGTGTCTCAAGGTCATGTGCAGTGGTAGAAATCGCTAGCGGTCTTTTACCAATTAAATATATTATTATTTTTCAATCTCTCTCTTTCCACTCACCCTAAGGGACCACTTAAGCGACCACCCTTTTTTGCCTCCACAGTGGTAAGAGACCACTATGCACTATTTATGGAGCTCACTTGATTTTCTCTATCATACTTATTAGTTTTGCTACTAAACATTTAATGTAAATGTGTAGCAACTCAAAATAAGTGGAATGTTAAATTTAAGAATACATTCTGATGTATAAAAATAATCCAATTTTTGGAAACAAAAATAAAATAATAATTAGAGAATTTTTAAAAAAAAATGAAAAATAAACGGGAATGTCAAAAAATGAAAAAACTTAAATATTTGAACGAAAAGTAAAAGAAAAATGACAGTAGCAAAACCAATTAGAAAAATTAGAAAAATAACATAAAATACTTAAAACCACGATATTGATCTAGTCTGACCAATTATTACTAATAGAATACAAGTTCAAAATGGGAAAAAAACACGAAATGGAGGACGAAACCATGTAGACTCCCTAATTTTCACCACCCAAATGTTGGTGAAGATGTTCTAGAAGGTCGTCTGTCAATTGGTCATGTTTACTTCTGCTCCACACTTCCCTCCAATTTTGCATGAAAGTCAGTAGATTAGCATGCAGCTCTGTGTTGTAATGCCGCCCTGGTCATAATCACCTGGTTGAACATGCAATCCATATGTA
>JAULKK010284794.1:0-13938 GCA_032355705.1 Rubia peregrina
GTTCGAATAACTAGATTTCTACCACTGACATGAAAAATATGTATCATAAGATTATTTAATCACATTAATACAATAAATATTACACAATACATCAAGAATCATCATTGAAATATATAAAAATTTAAGCGTCACAAAAAATATTACACAATATTTAAATAATCATTAACAAGCTGTATTTTCAAAATTATACCACAAACACCGCGCATAGCACGGTGCTCATCCGCTAGTACATATATAATTCAGCATATCCTAAAGCATCACAGAAGTCATTTCATGATCCCAGTCCCACCAGAGTTAAATACATGCATATAAATCTTAGCATTTATTTCTTCATAAAAAATAATTAATTTCCTCATGTGGTCAAAGATTCCAAATCCTCTAATTTCTTCGGTCTTTCCTATTACCAACCCTGGCGCCAACGAAGCCTCCAGTGGCAAGACAGTGATGGAGATACTAAGACGACTATTACTATAAATGAAGATATTTCACGTTCTAATCAAACATTCAAGGGTTATGTTCGTGATCCTCTAATTGACATGGTTGGACCTATAACAAGGTCAAGAATGATACTTAGAGATGCTGCATTGAATGCTTTGATTGGTCGCTTTCATGATGAAGAACTTAAGAAGAAGTAGGCAAATACTAGGATTACTTATTCAAGTTTTTCGATCAAGTGAAGACATTATGAAGAACACTATATTCTTTTTTTCCGTTGGGGTTTTAATGAGGTAATGTGATCATTGTAACATTAATTTTATTTTTTGTTTTGGACTAATAGATTTTGGCCATGTGGGACTTAGTGAGCTGTTAAAAAATAACAGCCCATTAGGGTTTAGTATATTCAGTTTTATTCTGATTAGAATTAGATTTGGTAAGATTAGATAAGGAGATACTTTTTCTAGTCTAATTCTTACCATGCTTGGGCGAAATTCCTGTTCAATTCAAAGATCCAATATTCTGTAATCAGCAAGAAGATTCATATCACACAGTCATGAACATCTTTGCTCAGTAAATATCTCAAGAACACACATCAGGGAGGGAATGTTTTGGCTTTACTGTAATTTTCCCAGTTTTTATTTTCTTCTTTATCTGTAAAAAATGCCCTTTTCTTTAAACGATCAGAAGAAAATGATCATCTCTACTTTCACATTTTTGGGGTCAGGATTACCATCCACTTTCTATGAGTAGAAGACAACAATAAGGAAAATTTCATTTGTTACATTCATAAACTCATATTCGGAAGTTCTACATGTCTGAATCAACTTCAATTTATCCATCTTCAACTGTGAAAAATTCAACATATATATAATCTGTAGTCAGTCAATTCATTCCATCCCAATAGTAACATCGGAAGCAACGCATATGTTTTACCTTCACTAGGTACCGGTGCAAGAAAACCAGTGTTAATTTTGGAAATAGCACCGGCCGAAAATTGGAAATTGTGAACAAATGCACTGGTATTAACATACCAGTGCCAAATATTGGTGCCTATGTTAGAAGAAGGAAGCAAAATGATTATCTTAAGCATCGGTAAATCGGTCACCAGTGGTGAGAACCAGTGTTAGTCCTAAATTGATGCAGGAATAATGACATTTATGCACGAGTATAATTAGTTGTACCGATCTGATAGGAAAAAATGCAGGAAATGATATAATTCAGCACCGATACCGTGGTTTAGAACTAGCAACGACTTTAATACCAGTGCAACATGTTTGGGATGGGACAAGGAAAATATTTTCTTCAGCGGTTTTATATTTACAACGGTGCTGTGTTTCCCAAAAAATGCGGGAAATTATAAAACTTGAGCACCATTTTTGTATTAAAGTGTTAACACATGTATTTTTACCGGTTCTAATGAGTCTAACCAAGCAATTGCACCGGTATAAAATACTAATACTGGTGCTAATGGTGCATTAAATGCCCACCTACCACTTATTTTCTTGTGGGTAAAAAGTGAAAAAAGTATTTTTGGTGTTTATTAATGGAAAATGTTGAATGAAGAATACATTGAATGTACATCAATAAATACTCTTGAAGGTATTTTATACTTTTCTTTAATTTAATAAATATTTTCTGTATGTGGGTTATGATAGGTTGGCATTTATTTTTTGCATGGGGGGGTACATTTGATCATTGTAATGTATTTTCCAAGCTATGCATGAAATCGGTTTGTTAGGTAGTATTGTTGATGTATTGGATGCCCTTTTCAAGCATGTTGTGTGATAAGTTGTTGTACTATTGTGATGTTGCATGTTGTGGATTGTAAATTGATGTGTCATGATTACACTGAAGTTTTGGGGGTAGAAGTGTATATATTTTGTTGAAGTTATGTTGATGCACATTGATTTGATTGTAGATGTGTACCGTGTCATCGAGAGATGGAAGCATGTGTATGAGAACATTTATTTGATCAGTGATGAATTTAATGCTTTTCTTGTGGAGTTTATGGAGGATGAATTTGGTCGTGAAAATAGAATCTTGTGTCCTTGTCATGATTGTAAGAATCGTAACCGTACTGACGGTCGAGATATGTTGCAACTCCATTTGTACAAGAGAGGGTTTCCAAAGGATTATTTAGTTTGGACCTTTCACGGTGAGAAACCACAGCCAGAGGTGGTTGTAGGTAGCAAGGGTGAATGTTTTGGGGATTTGTATTTGGATGATATGTGTGAAGAGGTATTGGATGAATTCAGGGGGAGGCCCGAGGTACTCTCATATTTTTGGGATGAGAAGGATAAATCGTTGTTTCCCAATTGCAAGAAGAATGACACTGTCATGTCGTTTTTGATGGATTTTTTAACATGAAAGGTGTTGCCTCTTTATGTGATTCTAGCATGGATAAGTTGCTCATTTTTTTGAATGATAAGCTTTCCCCCAGAAATTGTTTACAGGACATGCGAGGAGAATTTTATGTCCAATGGGGATGTAGTATAAAAAAAATACATGCAAGCCCCAATAATTGTGTTTTGTATAGGGGTCATTTGGAGAAAGAGGTGTCCTTCCCCTTATGCCACGTTCCTTGTTCTAAGGAATGGAGGATTGAGGCTCTCAATGATGAGGTTGAGGTGAAGGTAAGGAAACGTGTCTCCGCTAAATGCGTGTGGTACCTTCCTATTGTCCCGAGACTGAAGAGGTTGTTTAAGAACGCTGAGGATGCAAAGAGCATGACATGGTATAGGGACACGGGGTGTCTTGATAATGACATTATCAGCCACAGTGCAGATGCAGATTAGTGGAAGAATTTTGACACGATGTATTTAGCGTTTGCACCCGAACCTAGGAATTTGAGGATGACTTTGTGTAATGATAGTATGAATCATTTTGGTAACATGTCTTCAAAACATAGTTCATGGCCAGTAATACTTTCCATTTACAACCTACCTCCCTACCTTTGCCTGAAGAAAAAATATATTTCGATGCCTTTGATGATTTATGGTCCGAGACAATCTAGAAAAGACGTTGAAGCCTATCTAGCACCTCTCATTGAATATTAAAGGTTTTGTGGTCCAACGGTGTTGATGTGTTCGACGGTTATCTAGGGACCAAGTTCAAATTGAAGGCCATGTTTTTTTTCACGATAAATGAGTTTCCATCTTATGGTAATATTTCTTGTTATATGGTTAAGGATTTCAAGGCATGTCCTGTGTACGAGTAAGGTGCTGATTTCCAACAGCTAAATAATGGTAGGAAGACCTTGTATCTTTCCTATCAGAAATTTATTCCTACGAAGCACGAGTTACGACATGATGCAATTCATTTAATTGGTGGGAGGGAAAGGAGGAAGGACCCAAGAATATTGACTGGTTTTTCTATCCACAGCAAGGTGAGGAAATTACATGTTTTCCTTGGAAAAAGATATCAAAGGTGGTTCCTCCTAACGATGAACAATGGAAGAAAATATCGATTTTCTTTTATTTCTTGTATTAAGAGAATTTTGAGTTTCGTCACTGTCTTGATGTGATGCATATATATAAGAATGTGTGCGAGAGTTTAATTGGAACCCTCCTTAACATTCCTGGCAAGACCAAGGATAGTTTGAAAGCATGGAAGGACTTGGTTGAACTGGGTATAAGATTTGATTTAGCTCTGGAGGTGAAAGGTAAGTGGACGTACTTGCCACCAGCCCCTTACAACCTTTTAATGACTGAGAGGAAGTCGGTTTGTAAGTGTATGAAGGGGGTGAAGGTACCATTTGGCTACAATTCCAATGTAAATCGGTTTGTGAATGGTTAATTACGTTTGAATGCTTTAAAATCACATGATTATCATGTCTTGATGCAACAGTTCTTACCCATTGCTATCCGGGGTGTCATGGAGGAGGATGTGACATTTTTCATCACGCACATGTGTTTCTTCTTCAACTCCATTGGTCATAAGAATATAAGTAGGAAACAACTTGATGATTTGGAATGTGAGGGGATTGTAGTGTTGTGTTTGTTTGAGAAGTACTATTCATCATCATTATTCAACATTATGGTATATCTCATTGTCCCTGTGGTTAGGGAAATAATACTATGCATTCCAATGGGGATACATTGGATGAACCCGTTCGAGCATCACATGGGGGTCTTTAAGTCCTACGTACATAATCGCAGCCGACTTGATGCCAGGATTGTGCAGAAGTATGTCACAAAGGAGATCATTGAGTATTGCACTATGAGTTTGATTGGGAAGACAACACTTGGAGTTCCGGAGCATGTGCAAAGTGGAAGGAAGAATGGAATCCCATGGTCCAAAGATACACTTTACACTCCATACAATGGTGAGTTGATGAAAGTAAACCTTTATATTTTGCGAAACAGTAGTGAGACATCAATATATATTTAGGAGCACATTTCATTGTTAGAGGAACTTCATCCAGAATGGCCTTCGAATAAGATACAACTGGAGCATTCTTTAACTTTTGTCAATTGGTTTTGAAATTTTTGTAATGTGAGTGGAATGCCTGCTAAGAATCATACGTTTGCAATGACACCCAACTGCACGGTGACAAGATACCTGGATTTTGACAATAATGTATTTAGTTTCTCAACGGTTGAGAAAGATAGCAAGAGTACTACGTAGAACAATGTCATTTTATGTGAAATATGAATCCCTGTGGCAGTCGAGCAAGAAAGACAAAACCTTATCGTTGCTATTATGTCCTCTCATAGTGTGATCAATGAGATATGGGAGTTGGATTATGTGGAGTTTAAAGTTGTTTCCTTCGAGTGTCGATGGGTCGAGAATGGTGCAGGTGTCTATTTTGAGAAGCCATAGGTTTTACACTGGTGGACCTGAATCGAGTCGGTTATGAGAACGACAAGTTCATCCTAGCCTCCCAAGCTCAGCAAGTATTTTATATTTGGGACCCAAGAAATGAGAAGTGGCATGGTGTCCTATATGGGAAGATATTTTATTTTGATGATGAAATCAATTGCCTAGCTAAATTTGACACTGGATAGTTTCCATCCACATTCTCGAGTTTGGAAGACGTGGGTAGACCACTGATACGTAGACAATCAAATGGGGATGGTTTGTGGGTGGACGAGAATGGTTATATTATAGGTGGTGATGTAGTTCTTAAACATAGAAGATAGGTATTTAGTGCTTCATGTTTCCTTCTATTGTGTAGGCTCTTTTAACCTGTTTTAAGAGCCCAAGTGAAATCTAAGGGTCCCTAGTGTTCCGGATTAAGACATTGATTAATTATGTATGTTTAGTGGTCGATTTTATTGTAGAATCGGCATTAGAACCAGTTAATACGGGACAAATAGGCAGGGCACATGCTTTATTTTTTCTGTAGGCGACTACTTTGGGTTGCCTTTGAAGCAACGACAACGATATTTTACAAAAAAATACCTTTCAATATACCGGTGCTAAGCAATTAAAAAATTTGACCCATAAGCCACTGCCCACTTCTAGATTTCAATTATACATTTAAAGTAGCCAAACACAGCTGCTTCATCAAAATAGCCACCGGTTTGTTAATTGTATTAGCATTGCATATTATACTGGGGCTCAACAAGTAGAAAAAAATTGACCGCAAAGCCACTGCCCACTTCAACATTTAAAGCAGTCCAACATAGTTGATTTATGAAAATAGGCACCGGTTTGTTCATCGTATTAGCACCGCATATTATACCGGTGCTCAACAGTTAGAAAATAAATCGATTACTAAGCCACTCGCCACTTCCAGATTTAAATTTGACATTTAAAGTAGCCCAATACAACTGTTTTATCAAAATAGGCACCATTTTGTTCATTGTATTAGCATCAGATATTTTATCAGTGCTCAACAGTTAGAAACAAAATTGACCCCTAAGCCACTGCCCACTTCCAAATTTCAATTCCATATTTAAAGCAACTCAACACAGTTGCTTTTTCAAAATAGGCACTGATTTGCTCATCGTATTAGCACTTCATATTATACATGTGCTCAATAGTTGGAACAAAATTGACCCCTAAGCCACTACCCACTTCCATATTTCAATTCCACATTTAAAGCAGCCCAACACAGTTGCTTTAGCTAAATAGGCACCAGTTTGTTCGTCGAATTAGCACTGGATATTACACCGCTACTCATCAGTTTGAAAAAAATACCCTTTTCCTCTGCCCACTTCCAAATTTAAATTCAATATTTAAAGAAGGCCAACGCAGCTGCTTTTTCCCAAGATGCACCGGTATGAGGGTTACTGTACCAGTGCTAAATTCCTTGAACACTTAAAATATTTTCCTCACTCATTTGTTTCATTATCAGCCCTTTCTTTCGACTTTGACATTAACATCAAATAAACTCCAAGTTTTCTTCCAATACACTTCAAGGTAATATTATCTTTTCACTTCGCCCCCATGTTGATCTCTAAAAATTTAATCTTGTATTTGCCAATGACTACATAATGAATGCCATTTTCTAAAACTCCAAACCTATATGTGGGTTGTCTTGCTTCTAGTTATGGATATAATTTGGATTCATTTGTGATTTTGTGTACGTCTTATGCATATTAGATTATTATTGTATAGATAATCGGATTGTCAAGCGATTAGAACTCTTTACAATTTTGAGTACATTGCTCTGCACACAAGGTGTTAGATAAAATGCTTCTATGTCTAATGAAGGTTATGGCCTCCAAAACTCGAAGTATGAGGCCTAGGAAAGAAGGAGTTTCTTCCTTGGCAAGTGGATCTTATTAAAAAAGTCGAAGGATAGGTTGTGCCTCAAGAGGCTTTGTTGTTAGCCCAAAATTATCATTTTCGGAAGCATTATCTGAAAGGGGAGTAGAAGCAAATCCACCTTTTGGTGAAACCATTAAGCACTTGGGATTGGAAACACTTTGTGAAACTCCAACCACCTTCAATCTCACTATCGTCAGAGAGTGGTATGCCAACCTGCAATGTCTAATGAGCTCCGAAATGGTATTATGCCGTGGGAAATTAGTTCCTTTGTCTCCAACCGTTATCAATAATTTGTACAGATTCCCTGATGCACTAAGGGCTGAGGATGAGGGGTTATAATTGTATAATTCCGATTTAAGTGAGTCATCCGTTGATGATTATAAAATATTCTTGCAGTGAATCCCAAGGGGGTCACATATATTTATGATGTAGTGTTTCCCGGGTGGTCCAAAATTTTGAAGAAGCTTCTTACACCATAAATGAATGCATGGTATCATCTCGTAGCATGCCATTTTGACCCAGTTACCGTGAACACCAAAGTTCATACGTGTCAAAAAATTTTATTGTACGCAATTAAAAATAAGATTTGTTGGAACGTTGGACAATATTTGCATCGGAATCTGATACGGGACAATGAAAAGATACAAATCTATGGTTTTTGCAGCCTCATTTTGTTACTGTGTTTCAAAGCAGGGGTACCAAACTATGAAAATGTCACATTTGGCCACCCGATGGCGCCAACATCCGTCAATTCATTCTGCAAGGTTGGACCAACACACTTTGCTCATGCGCCGTCGATTGAATCCAGGGTTTCAACATTGGAAGCATGGCTTCAAAGTTTGCAATTGAATTGTCAAATGCAATAGAAATGGTTTGACCGTATGGGAAGAGTGATGAGCTACCAATTTCCGGAAGCTGTTAATAGAGTTGGGCCTTTCCCGTCGTTCAACAACAAGGACGCATAGGACATTCATTTGGGATCTATGTCGCATGACTTGGAAAACACAACTGCCATTGAGGAATGAGAACTGTTTTCACATTAATGTCCGTGAATTTTATAGATTACGTTATATTTTTATTTCTTGATTCCCTTGTTTTAATTTGGACAAACAATGTAGCAAAAAACTCTACCTATTTCTTGACAAAATGTTTAGTGTTACGCCTACATTTTTTATCAATAATGCATATATAACTTTGCTTGAACGTTGTCATTTAAATTTGGGGTCATTGCTTGAACATTCTGCATGGGTACAAATTTATGAGCACCGGTTAATGTACAATATTCATAAAATAGGCACTGGTACGATACTCTAATTCACTGGTTTGGTAATATAGGTTGCAGTGACTAATAACTATTTGCCCAATAATTTCATTTTTTCAAATTGAAAATTAGCAATAATTTTTTTCATTGAAATCAAAGTTGATAAAATTACAATGCAAAATATCATGTACTTTCCTTGTGTAAACAAACACATGAGCCACAATGTAATTTAATAAGAATTTGATGTAGTGATTCAAGTCCTCAAACAAGACACTTCCCATGTCACAACCATGTCCATAAAACATATTTGATCTCCCAATATACTATTGAATTTAATTTTTTCTAATCCAATTTCAGATACCGATAATTCCAAGAATCTTGGAGGGACTAAACTGCAAAAAGAAAAAAGTTTGATCGTGACTCCAATGTTGGTATCAATGATCGAACATTTAACCATTCTAATGTATTTTCCTAGCTGAACACAATGTTGGTATCAATGATCTGCAATGAATAAGTCTTCTCTAACGTTCTCGAAATCTCTTCACTACCACTAGATAAACGTCTGTCATTTACTCTAGACCGTATGCTAGAGTTTTTCCTTGAATGACCTACAATGAAATTCTATCTTTGTTTACTATATTTATTCCATGAAATGAAATTTCATGTGGAGGTTAGCAACGGAATGAGGCGTATTAAATTTAATCATAAGACGGGCTTAAGTGTAATTATTTTAAAATTAATTATATAACACGCATTTGATCAAGCAACCCCGAAAACATGTCCATATGAAATGCATAAATTGAATTATTTCTAATGAAAGGGTAATTAATGGACATATAAACCTTTTGAAAATTTGTGGGCAATAGCAAAATAATTTCAAACTTGAAATTCAAAATTTAGCACCGGTATTTAAAAACACCTGCCGGTGCTAGTATCACCCGATGGAAACAAAATTGTTTAAATATTCTAAAATCATATGGTAGGAAAATAAAAACATCCTAGCACTAGTATGTTATCCAATTAGCACCCGTTGATAAAGTGGTGCTCAACACTTAGAAAATGAAAATCAGTGTTAGCTCTTTGTCCATTTCCAGAATTAATTTACGCATTCAAAGCAGTGCTTTTTAATAAAATCGGCATTAGTATTACATGCATTTGCACCGGTTTGGGTACCAGTGCTCAACATTTTGGAAAAAAACTAACATGAAGCTTCTTTCCACTATCAGTTTCAAAATCGGTATTTAAAGCAGCATATAGCTGCTGTTTTTTTTAAAAAAACACACCGATATCTTCATAAATTAGCACCAGTATGTTATTGCATTTGTGCCAGTTCCTCTATCAAAATATTATATTTTTATTTTTAGCACCGGTACTCCTCTCTTATATCGGTGCTAATGCTGACAATATATAAGCCCTCGAAGCCAAACCACCTTCAGTTCCTTCATCTTCCGCCCTTAACGTTGCATCCGCCATTAATTTTGACGGTTCCATAACTCCCCACATCTCCCACTTGTCTCCACATAACTCCCTCTTCCTTCCCATTGTCCTCCGCCATTGTATTTAAGTGAAGCCACTTCTCCATATCTTCAAAAGTCTCCGTCGTCGTCTTACTCGAGCAACTTCGGTCTGACGATGACCTTTGGAAGAAATTCCTTTCCAAAGCCACCATAACTCTTCCCTGCAAAGGATCAAAAGCCTAGAGCTATTGCGAGAGACTCCATAACTCGGCATCGGGCTCAGCCGCTGTAGTTCTTCGCTGTAGCTCCGCCATTCAACACATCCAGTTTCCACCACTTCAAAGGTTAGTTTGACATTCATAGTGCGGACAGAGTTTGGGATTTTGATATTATATTGTAAAAGTGAAGGTTTGATGTGTATGAGTAATTTGGTTTGATGTGGCGCTTGGATTTGTATTATAGTGAGGTGTGATTGTTTGCAATATCCTGTATGCTGATTATTTAATGGGTTCATTGGAGTAAAATGGTTAGTTTCCATTCACATCGTGGAGAAAGCTTCATGTTTTTCATTTATATTCCATATAATTGATTGTGAAAAGGTAAGGCTTGGCTTGATAGTTTTTTAGGATGAATATTGGAATTGGATTTTCAATCCATTGTTTAATTTTTATTGATATCATGCATGTCGAAGTTTTGATGGCATGATGTGGTTCTCAACGATTTGGAATGTTATGAATTGTGAACATCATATTGGTTTGGACCTTTGAAATGTTAAATTTGTGTGTGGAACAAGTTTTCTTGTTTGAATGGAATTAATTTCTAGTCTGTTTTTCTCTAAAGGGAAAGAAAAAACTGTTGCGGCCAAAAGAAAAGGAGGACAATGATGCAGTGTCATCCTCATGGGATGAGTAGCCTCCGACCAAGAAGGGTCCTAAGAAGAAGGTCGGGATAGCTGACGTGTCAAAGGTGGGGGGGGAGCATGGAAAAATCTTTGACAAATTTGAGATTGGATCTTGTAGCAAAGAGCGGGGTACAACCACTTGCCAATTGGTTATGCTCGCAAATGAGAGAGATTCGGTGCAGGTACGTTTCAATTTATCTGACACGGTCTGAACAAATAATTGGATCGCATTGATCGTATATTGTAACTATGCATTCCGATGGCGAATCAAGTTCGGGACAGATAAGCATTGGAATAACATATCTAATGACACCAATAAGGAGGCATGGAAGGACATCATGGCAAGTTTATTTTATCATAAAGATTATATTATTTCCATTATTAGTATTATGTAAATTTATTTCCACAAATGCGCATATAAAATATTAGCATACATCACTTATTTTGTAATCTCAAATGCTTATTTTGTAAACATCACTTATTTTGAGCTTCAAGTTTGAGCAGAATTTGAACCCTTCCCAGCTTCAAAAATTGAAGGAGTTTGGGTAAGTTGTTGCCGGCAACGCACACTGGAGCTGGAAATAAATAGTTGCAAAAATGCATCAAGCAGGTGGAAGATGACACAAACAAAAAGAAGAAAAAACCACGAGAGAAGTACAAATAGATGGAGGAAGAGCAGTGGCACATATTATACAAAATGAGAACCACACCCGAATTTAGGGTAACATGTTTATAACAATTCATGTTTTACAGTTAAATTTCTTTATGAGTTACTTATATCGGTTTCAAAATACTAATTGATTTTTTTATATTGATAGAAAATTAGTGTGATGGCTAGTGACCAATCGAAGAGAAAGGTTTACACACATCGGAGTGGAAAGAGCGGTCGCAGGGTTAATTGGGAAAGGATAATTGAGGGGGAAAAGGAAGAAGAGAGAGCAAAATTGGCTTCCCAGGGCTTGAAAAAAGGGGGAAATTGAGCTGGAAATTGGGAACATGGACTTCACTGTGGATAAATCTTTGGTCTACCTCGAGTCCACCAAGCTGGCAGATAAGACCACATACAGTGACCCGAAAGACAGAGTCGTCACTGAAGATATTGTAAGTATTTTCATATAATTGGTCATTTTAAATTATATGTTCTAGATAACAATGTTAACAGGCTAATTTAATTTTAAATTTTGATTTAAATATTTTACGACTAACAACAGACATGGATGAATGAGGAGGATGCTAGGGGGACATTTGTCCTGGAACCAATGGAGGACATCCTGATAAAGGCAACTGGAAAAAAGCATCACCCAATCAAACCAAGCTCCCAAAAGATGTTGTCGTATCCCCTGTTTCCCGAAGTCGGAGGAAATGTAGTAATAGCTCGTCCCCCAGCCCAACAATAAAAAAGAAGCAACCTGTAGACCAACCGATGGTGAAGGTAATAGTGGCATACCTTGACCAGCTTGTCAAGGAAATTGCAGCAACTGGAGGGGCTCAAATACCGGTGGGGCTCGATGATCCCAAGACATTCATTAAAAACATGTTGGGCCAAGTCAGAGCGGTACCGACCAAATCTAAGGGTGATCCAAGCGATGAGGAGGATGTGGAGGAGGTAAAAAATTGGATTACATGTTCATTTTATTTCTTTCATCCCTATTATTTTTGAAAACATATTGTTATTTTTTTCTAACAAATGTACTGCTGTGCTGCAATGCATGAAAGAATGGGGAGAAAGTTTCATTGTTTGTGAAGAAACTAATTGGGTCCAGGTCCAGGTCCATGGTGGCGAAAGGAGTTCTCTAGAAAAACCACCACAACCATACATCAGCAAGTACAGTTGTTCGTGTTCGAGTTTCTGACCCGTTATTCCATGCAAGAGCTAAATTTCCCTCTGCTAACCACATATTCATCGATGTTGGGGAGGTTGTTGGATATGTCATTGACTGGTGTGTGGCTCTGATCGACATGATTTTGTTACCACAAATAAGCTGGAGAAAGAGGTTTTTGTCAATCATTCCTCCGAAAAGGAATGGGAATTCTTAGAGATCCTTGACGACTAGGTATTTCAATTGCATTTTTACTCACAAAATTTTAATTTTGTACATATTAGAAGTGCTGAAATGATAATAGTAAAATTACATAGTTTCTTTGTCACATGTTATAGCCTGTCAATACTTCATCCACCCAGCAATCCGGTTCGACAACCAATTACAAGCCTGACAAACAAAATTTAGAGATGCCAACCAAGCTGCTGAAATTGGTTATTTCATGAAACTACGTTACTATTCTATTTAGACAAGTTTTATATACTCAATACTTTTTTTCAACGAGCCAAATTAAGATTGTAAACCATCGCAAATTAACTGAGTATCCAATGATGATTGAGTTTATCAATCATTGAAATAAGGTGGAAACTGAAATGAACACTTGCGGGAATGTTATGCATTTCACCTAGTTTCCGGTATCCAAATTTGCTAGACCACACAAATGTGGACTTGACATCGATTAAATGTTGGAATTTGGATGCAAGTTCTTTAATTGTCATGACATGACATAGATCTCGAACTCCTGGCTAGATTTGTGGATGGGGTGAGTTTAAAATTCATCATTTCCCTTTTTCGGTTACATAAAATAACAATGACATGAATTGAGTTTTACGCTAACAGGCACCTGTGGAGTAAAGTGAAGGGCACGGAGAAGGGGAGAATCCAACTATGTGTCACAAACACAGGAAGAAATGACACTGGTCATGAGGAGGATGACATCAACAACTGACTTTCCCTCATCTATAAAACTGTGGTTGCATCAGATGCCAACATTTATGTTGTACCCTACCTTAGGAGGTCAGACACATTACATTAATGTTTGCATACTATAGTGAAATTCACCTTAGATATTTATTTGTTAAATGCTAATGGAGCTCATATTGGTTCCTCATCCACATTTTTCTCGATAGAAACAATGTCTTCACATTGGACACAATTAACGGCGTTATAAAGTCAGAATTATGCCGGTTACCAAGTTCTTGTCAGGTATTAATATCCGTTAAAGTATTCTTCATTCTTACCATCAAATTTTCAAAGTTAATTTTGCAAATAAAATTTCCCCAGGCTTGCACGTCAATATGAGAGGGAGAAGAGGAAGAATGAACCCTCAACCAATTTCAGCTG
>JAULKK010284803.1:0-13938 GCA_032355705.1 Rubia peregrina
TGGTATATAAACTCATATGAGTCAATATATGGGTTGAAACCATCGGTATATTTACCCATATGGGTCAATGTATAGGTTGAAATCTGCGGGTTTTACCCATATGAGTTGATACATAAATCCATATGAGTTTATATATGAGTTGAAACCCACGGGTTTACCCATTTTGACCCGTGAGTTGAATGACTTTCAATCCGCTAGTTGAGTGAGTTTCAACTCGATCCGTTTTGACTCGACCCATATTTTACCCATAATAAAATGGATCAAAATGGGTCATACCCATATTTTTTAATTACTCATTTTACTCAACCCGTATTTGACCCGTTCGCCCATTTACCACCCTTAAATATGGTGAACAAGATCCTATCACGTTTTCAGCAAATTAGCAATCCCCAATTGCCCACTACCCTGTGCTTCTAGTATCATTGCAACAACAACATGGTGTTGTATTTTTTTTTTTACAATCCCCAATTGCCCACTACCCTTTGCTTCTAATACCATTGCAGCAACAACATGGTGTTGTATTATTATTTTTTAAAAAAAATCCTCTTGGAAATAATAAATTAAGAGTCTGTCTCTTTAAATAATGTTTTTTCTATAACCCACGAGAAGACCATGATTTAAGCTGTAAATTAGAAAAATGAAGATAGAATTTTTGGTTTGCATTACTCGGGTCATAAATTTTATAACAACTGCATGTTGCATAATAAATTTGTAATATTGCAACTAAAATAAGCATGTGGAAAGATGATTACTTTTCTCAATAATTTACAATAAATTAATTCATTTTTATAAAAATATATTAACACATAACTCCATCCAGCTGCCAATGCCAGTTCTTTATGGAGGTAGAATTAAAAAAACAAAAGGCAACGAGAATATGTACACTTTCCTTTAATTAATTGTTTTAAAAAATTATCTTCCAATAAATTGGTAAACAGAAAATACTTAAAATTAAAAATGTGGGGATTGACCAGTAAACATATGATGCTTTTAATCATGTGTTCGGCGATTTGATGCTCCTTTACGAATTCTGAAACTAATGTACTTCACAGAACGTTTGTAGTGTGCATTAGATTAATTGGACAATTCGAGACCAACGTTATAATTTAATAATTAGTACCATGCGGTCCACATTTTTTCGAATAAAAATAATTAAATGCATTGATTCAATTTATTTATTTTCTGGGACTAAGAGTGTAGCAGAAACAAGGCCGTTTGGCAGAGAGATTTTCAAAAATGACAAATCAGAATCATTGAGTCATATTTGATCAATGATTAGGAAAATTAGATTTTGAAGTAAATTTTTTTGATACTCTGAAGTTTATTTTAATACCCATGTATCTTAAGATGGTCTGTTTCAGCCTTATGGTGAGAGGCGGAATCGAAAGTGTAATGTTTTAAAGATGGGTAATGGTATGAGAAATATTTTTGTAATTTTAAAAATTATACTTTTAGGAGAATTTACATTAAGGTTTTTGTCACACCATAAACTATGATGAGACAGTTTCATAAGAAACTTGCTCTAAAAGCATAGTTATTTCCTTTTTCCTTTCTTATTGGGAACAAAATATGACGGTTCATTGATTTCGTAATTGGGGAATACCCCCAGTACTACTTTGTTAGATTAGGCGCATCTACAACGCACACTCTTTGCACTTTAAATCTAATTATATCATTGCTAACATTATAATGTTCCTAACAAAATCTGCAATCTAAGGTAAGTTTTGGATATGCTTTAATGCCATGTCGCAATCTGTCCATATTAAAACATGTGTAGCATATATTTGCTTGACCTGGACCATAGTTTCATAGTATATTGTTGTTAGTTCCGCTTGCGCCATTAAATTAGTCTGGATTACTCTTCTAACTATGTCATATTTCAGGATTATGTGTGAGAGAACTTCCACCATCCAGTGGCATATTTGGCACATAGGTGATACCTCCATGCCTCGTGTCCTCGATGATGGTACTGTTGGTGTTGCATTATGTATTAGCTTCCATATTAATAACATGATTTTATTCTCTCACATTTGAGTTTGCCTAGTAAAAAACGATCATTGTACAAATTGTTACATAATTGTTATATATATATTTAATTTAAACACACACGTCATTTAACTATATTTGACACATTTGATTTTTTATTTGAATTTATGGTGAATTGAATGAGTTGATAAAATTGAGTTAATTTTTTAAAATGAATTGATGAGAATGAAGGAAATTTTTCAAAAAGATAAAGCGTGTAAATAGAAAGATAAAAGAATATGTCAGACACAGTATACGAAATAGGTATAAAGATTGTAGATAATACACTTTTCATCTAGAGACATCTAGAAAAATATATACCCCTTCATTTTTTTGCAATGTGACACTTTTCCTATTTAATTTCAATATAATTTAACTATGGCAAAGTCTAAATTAATTTTTATAAGTTAATCTAATCATTTACTCCAATTCCAATTTCTCCATCTATTTTAAATTCCATCTAGTTTTAAAACCAAACTAAGGCCCTGATCTGAATTTAATTGAAATAATATAAATATAATGAATTGAAATAATATAAATATATTGAACTTAACTGAAATAAATATAAATATACTAAACTAAATTGAAATAAGTTTAAATATACTGAATTGAAAAACTGGAATTTTATTCTAAAAAATACTTGTTAATCAAAATAAAATTTATTTACCATATTTAAAATATATATCATTTCTTGTTATACATGATTAAAATACCAAAAATCTAAATCATTTTAAAATAGTGTAAAAAGACAAACATTTATCAAAAGAATAATATAAATTGAAATGGATTGAGCACAGTTGATCTGAACTAAATTGAACTACATTGATTTGAACTAAATAAAAAAATAAGTGTATTGAAAATAGTAACAATATGACTAAATTAAGCCAAATTTCATTATAAACATTCATGTTAAATTGAACTGAATTAAACTGATATGAATTTAAACGAACTGAATTGAAATAAACTGAAGTACCGATTAACTCTTGATAACATGAACTTTCATATCAAAAATGAAAATTATGATATCAAACATTTTTTAAAGTTTTTTTCTCATTTTAAATATGGACTTGTAATATTTTATTTTTAGATTTTAATAATTATCTTAATATGTTAGTTTTATTTATTGATTGTAGTTGTTGAACTGAAATAAGTATAAATATAATGAAAATAAATAAATATAAATGTATTGAACTGAGCTAAAATAATATAAATATACTGAACTGAACTGAATTGAATATATATACATATATATATATATATACTGATCTGATCTGATATGAACTGAGCTGAATTTGTATAAGTTCTAGAGAATGGGGCCTTAGTGGATAAATTTCTTTTAGAAGGATTAGAAATGAATTACCTATTTTATTTCCTAATTCTTGTATTTCAAAGAGCAAAAGTTGCCACTGAGTTTTGAAAACTATTTTGGTGCATGATTCGAGCTATATTGGAGTTATGGGTAGAAGTTTTAGATTTCCCTCCACGAGTACTGTAAAAGTGACAAATAGAACTTCCAATATGGATCAACGATTCACCCATAGCGAAGGAACGAAAGAGTGAAAATGAGCCATCACATGCCTAGACCGCACGAACAAACACACAGTTCATGCTGACGAAGAAAGGCCCTACTCTAGTAGAAAAACCTCCATTAAAGGCAGCGATAGAAGGTGGTTTCTCTTGAATTTTGAAGAGCCAACTTTGGGAGGAGGTTTCGAGTTCGGAAGTGCTTAATGTCTACTACCCCTTCCCTTTAAAGGAGATTATTTTCCCATCAAAAGAAGTTCTTGAGGAACCACCTTTAATTAATCGCAATGGAAGATGGTTCTTCCCTTAATCTTGTAGAACTGCATTTGATTAATTACAATCCAAGGAGGTTTCACTAAAGTGACTTTGAATGGCCTCGAGTATGTTGTCGGAACTCACACCAGATAGTTGTTCCAAAGTCAAAACGTATCTGGTGTATACCTAGCCCAACTAAAGACCGATGACTTCTAAAGCCTAGCCCAATCTTGATTCACAAACAACCAAGACCATTTATCCCAGAAGTCCAAGTCAACAGTGAGCCAAAAAAGAAGGAACAAAGTGATCGTGGATTCAATTATAAATCGAGAAAGGCGAAACAGAGACACAAACATGAAAGATAGTAATCACGAAGCAACCCACAATCTGAAACCCAAAATGGAACCACAACCGAGGAGGCTATAAATTCAGGAAGAGCAACACTAGCTCGGGTAAGTTAGGCTAAACTGAGAAATTCTTGTTCTCTAAGTGAAATACCGACTTGAGCGTTAGAGTGTTTTCCCCGGAGTTACCTTCGGGATTTATCTTGTAGGATGAGATACATTACGATGAACGATAAGCATCTTACTTGATCAGATTACCACATCATTTAGTGCCGACTGTGGGGAATAATTTTTTTATTCATAACTGAGAAAAGCCATAACCATCAGACACAAGAACAAGTGGTGGGATGCAACAATAGCATGCATCCTAGCTAAAATAAATCCTACATCTCTAACAGAGAAAAGGAAAACAACAGGGAAGACACGAAAGATGGCAAGGACGAAGCAAAGTCTCTTAATACAAACTAAGATAATAGAGAAAGCCTTTATAACTAGTTCTTGGCAACACTCAAGCCGAAATATCTAAGAGTACATTAGAGACCAAATCAAGGGCACGATAATCTGGTGTACGAAGATGAGTTAAGGGAAATAGTGACAGGCGACGATGCAGATAAATTATCGCTAGCACCACATCTTTGGGATTTTAAAATGCGAAAAGATTTCAAGCTTCCTTTGCACATTAAGATCTATAATGGAACAACAGACCTGAAAGAATTTTTCCATTCATATCGTAATAGAATGAGATTTTGCAATGCAAAAATCGAATCAGAATGCAAGCTTTCTCCAATTTTGTTATCGGAAATAACGATCATATGGTATGAAGACTTTCCAAAAGTAAGCATTGGGTCATAGGCACAATTGTCATATTTGTTTTTAGGTTGGTTCTATCAGAAACATAGGTTCACCAAAACAATCGTAAACCTAAACAACGTAGCTCTGCGAAGTGATTAGAGCCTCACAAGGTATCATAATTGGTTCGTCACCGAAAGCTTGCAAGTTCAAGATTTGTCATTCCCATCTTCCTTGGGCACGTTTACAGGGGGCATGCGATTAGGAGAATTATAGAAAGAGATAACGAAGAACATGCCCGAAAACCCATGGGGTTTGAAAAAAATTATCGAGGAATATGTGAGAATGGAGGAAGAAAATAATCACAAAATAGAGTGAGAGTGAGGTGAGAAAAGAATGACGAAAGATACACAGATAGGGTTTACAATGAAAGGAAAATGATCTACCCCTTTTTAAGGGAATAAAACCAAGGATGCATGTCGCATCATACTAGGATACACCCCCTGACAAAGTCAAGAGAGGAAATATGGAAAGAACACGGAGAATTGTTCCGCGAACTAGCACTGATGATAGCATCCCTTGGCAAAAGATCTGGGGAGTACTATTGGCCTTCCACAAAGATCATGGGCATGACATCGAATATTGTAGAGATCTGAGAAGGCAGATCGAAGAGAACTTGAGAAAGGGCTACCTGAGTCAACATAAGAAGGAAGATGAGGGAAGCCATTACAATGAATCCAACAATGCAGGAAGCTCAATAGCAAAAGGCTAGGGTGTAGCAGACAACAGAAATCAGAAAATGACATCGATGGTGGATTATAATAAGGGAGCAGTAGCTGAAGCTCTAGAAAAATTAATCCTCTCTATACATGGGCCAATAGAGTCGCTATCCAACAATGCTTGAAAAACCAAGGCTAGGTATTTACCACCACAGGAGCCTACTATTAAGAGGTTTTGTTCGGATGAGATAATTATATTTAGCGAGGAGGATGCAGTCCCAAATGCTTCACCTCATAACGCCACAATGGTCATCCTCTCTAAAGTTGGAAAATTAATGTTTCATAGAGGATTTTTGGATGACGCAAGTGCAGTTGAAATACTATTCATTGATTGCTTTGATAGATTAGGATTCAAGCAGACTGGCCTAAAAAGGTCCACATCCTCACTAGTAGGATTTACAGGAAAAACAGAGACACCCTTAGGCAACATTCAGTTGCTCGTCACCATTTGGGAGAATGATAGAAATTGTACCATAATGTGTGACTTCGTGTTCATGGACGCACTAAGGCCATTTAATTTTATGATTGGAAGACTAGGGATGAATACAACAAAGGCGATATGGTCTTTGTATCATTTAGTAATGAAGTTTCCGACTCCAGCTGAAATCGCAATAATAAAAGAAAATCAATAGACAATGAGGCAATGTATGGTCATCGCGATGAAAGTAGGAAAAACTTTGAAGTGAGCAAAGATGGTTAGTATTATTTCAGATAATAGTTTACCCAGGCAGGGGTAGTCACCTGTAGATCTGGGGAAAGAAACTATAGTCATTACTTTGGATGATGAAGACACTTCTAAGTGTATTAAAATAGGGAAGTGTATTCAACATCCAGAGAAATAAAAGGTCATCCAAATCCCGCAAAGCCATAAGGACACATTCGTATGGAACCTACTAAACATGAGAGGAGTTGACCCGGGAATCGCTATCCATTCTTTGAACATCAGCGATTCAGTGAAAACTTTCAAGAAAAAACATCAAAGCTTCACTAGTGATAGACAACATGCAATTGAAAAAAGAGGTTAAAGCTTTTCTTCAGACGAGTATCCTTAAGGATCTAATGTATCCCAAATGGTTGGCAAACCCAGTGATGGTTAAAAAAGCCGACGTAGGATGGAGAATGTGCATATACTTTACTGATCTAAATAACGCTTGTCCAAATGATTGTTACCCTCTTCCGAAGATTGACCAGTTGATTGAAGCAATTTTGGGATACGAAGTTCTAGCTTTTTTGGATGCATATAAAGGATACTTCAAATACTAATGAATGCAGAAGATGTCGAGAAGACAACATTCATAACAAGCTTTGGTATATTTTGTTATGTGAAAATGTCGTTTGGCCTAAAAAATGCAGTAGCTACGTATCAAAGAGTGATCGACATCGTATTTTTGCAATCAAATAGGACGAAATGTGGAAGCATATGTTGATGACATGGTTATCAAGAGTAAAAACATTGGCATATTCGTGGAATATTTGGAAGAGAAATTGGATACACTAAGTGGGATAAACATGCAACTTAATCCTAAAAATTGTACAATTGGAGTAGGCCCATGGAAATTATTAGGATATAGGGTGTCTTCCAGGGGAATCGAGGCCAATCTAGAGAAAATACATGCTATAAAAACCTCCCTCAATCGCGAACGGTCAAGGAAGTGCAAATATTGATGGGATCGTTAACAGCACCCAGTAGATTTGTTTCAAAGGTACTTGAGAAACATTTCCCAATGTTTGAAGTCCTCAAGAAGGTAAAAAAGTTCAGCTGGAATGAGAAGAGTCAGAAGGCGTATGACTCCTTGAAGGAGCAACTCCGGGGATTGCCTACATTGAGTTCGCCAATCTTGGGGGAAACCTTGTATTTGTAATAGTTAGTTTCAAAGAAAGCAGTTAGTTTAGTTCTAGTGCAACAAGAAGGCCAGAAGCAGATACCAGTATACTGCAATAGTATAAATGCTAGTCGAGAAGCTAATTCTAGCTTCGGTATACTCAACAAGAAGGTTGCGAGCCTATTTCCACAGTCATAGGATAGTTTTCTGTACTGATCACCTAGTCAAGAACATTCTCAGCAAGCCTAAAGCATCCGGTAGAATGACAAAGTATGTTATTGAGTTGGGACAATATGAAATCCAATTCCAGTCGCGAACTGCAATAAAGGCCCAGGCTTTAGCAGACTTCATCGTAGAGATGACGAGTGAAGATGCACAAAATGAACATGTGCAGCAGAATCCTGGAATCAATAAATACAAATAAAAGTGGGAAGATGTCGCATGTAAACTATTCGTGGATGGAGTATCCAGCAAGGAAGGTTGCAGTGCAGGACTGTTATTGGTAAACCAAGAAGGAGCACATATATTCACTTCGTTTCAACTTTTCACTCACCAACAATGAAGCGGAATATGAAGCTTTAATATATGGCTTAGATCATACAATCAAAATGAAGGTCAAAAGCATTAAGACCTTTAGTGATCCGCAGATAGTGGTTCAACAAGTGCGAGAAGACCACGAGGTTCGGGAAGAGCAGCTAATAAAGTATTTGGGAAAATTTTGCCAGCTCATGACTTAGCCTGAATACTTTGATGTTCAACATGTACCAATGTGTGAGAACACAAAAAACAGATGCCTTGAGCAATATAGCAACAACTGGATTTCATTCATTGCTCGGCCACAAAGATGTTAAGGTAGAAGTCATCCTAGTCAAAAGAATGGTAGCTACAACCGTGTCAACGGTACAGACAAAAAAATTAGCTGGATGACATCCCTGATGGAATACTTTGAGTAAGAAAAGTTTCCAGAAGATAATTCGTAAGCCAAAAAATTGGAGTTGCAACCTTATAACTATTCCTACGGGAACTTTGGCCGAGTATGTTCAATGATGTGTACAAATTTGTTCACAAATGTAAAATTTTCCAGATCAATGCTCCGATATCACACAAACCACATACTATTATAACATGAATAGATTGAGCTTGGCCATTCGATAAATGGGGAATCGATCTGGTAGGAACTTTTTCAAAGGGTACTAGCAATGCAAGATTATTAATAGTCGCGATCGACTACTTTACCAAATGGGTGGAAGCCAAGCCTCTGGGAAAAGTAACAACAGAAGTAACAAGGAAGTTCGTCTGGCAGAACATAGTTTGTTGGTTCAGAGTGCCACAAACTATTGTCAAAGACAATGGCACACAATTCACTAGTGTAGTCTTCACCAAATAGTGCTCGACGTTAGGGAATACACTGAAGTTCACCTATGTAGCTCATCCTCAAGCCAATTGACAAGTGGAAGTCACAAACAGGACTATAGTTCAGGGTATACAAAAAAGATTGGAAGGAAAACAAACTGGTGGGATGGAAGAAATACCCAATACCCTGTGGTCATATAGAAAAATTGTTCGACGGCCAACATGAGAAACACCATATAGCCTAGTCTATGGTCATGAGGAAGCATACGGGTTGAAATCGAGAACTCCAGCCTTTGAGTATATGTATACAAGGAGGGTGATAATCCTGAAGTGATGAGATTGGAACTAGATAAACTCGAACAAAAGAGGTAGAGAGCAATGTTACAGAGGCGAAGTATAAGGAGAATATGGATAGAGCATAAAATCGTAAGGTCAAGAAGATGCAATTCCAAATTGGTGACTTCGTGCTGTGAAAGAATGAAAACAAGCCTAGAGGAAAAAAAAGAAAAGGTAAGCCCCAAGTGGGAAGGCCCATACAAGATAGCAAAAATGCATCGTTCCAACTGCTACGAGCTAGAGAGATTGGATTGCAGTAGCGTCCCCAAAACAGGGCACATGATCAACCTTAGAAAGTTTATGTTTAACATCTAAGGAGAAGGGTAAGAAAAACCCAAATGTATAGAAGCTGTGAGATGATCATTGGTGTTGTTCACAACCTTGTTTTCTTTCCAGAGCGATATAATCGTAGTAGTACATATTTAATATAAAGTTCGTCTTTGGGGAACAACATACTTTTTGTCTCCTTAAAAAAATGGCCAACTAAGGCACATCACAAACAATAAAGTTTGGCAAAATGTGAAGCAACAACTTACAAATTTTCAACTTTGTAAGCTATAGATCTTAACAAGTCCATATCTTACCATTGCAGGCTATAGATCTCGCACAAAAGAAGATATGCCTACAAAACAGTGAACCAAGCAAGCAATAGACCCTGTAGTTTGCAAGATTCAAAATATCAAACCTCCAAGAAATAAATTTTGGAACTTCAAAAATTCAACTAAGCAAGCTATAGATCTTGCAAAAAGGCAGACATGCTTACAAAACAGCGAAGAAGGCAAGCAAGCAATAGATCTTGCACGTTCACAAAGTAAAGATCCCTAATTTTGCAAGGTATAGATCTTGTAAAATATTCAATCATGTTGGCAATATTAGCAGTGGAACTATACAACTTCAAAAATAAAGCACGAAAGTGATAGATGTATCTTCGAATGAATAATTGGAAATGAAAAAAGAATAACACTTTGTGTTCGGAAAAAGCTAAAGTACTGAATTCCAAAATACGAACAAACATGAGGTACTCCTCCGAACGTTCTAAAAAACTATGACACCTAGATGCACGTGATGATCCAGAGGATGAAATTTGCTATGGCGATGAGGTGGGTCAACTTAGCGATGAGACTGCTTAGCTTCACAATGGGATCGTTCAGCCTCGTGCTGATCTTCTAACATTTTATCATAACGCCATTTCATGTATAAGTAGGCAGGATGCCTTATAAAACCTCTTCGTTCCATGTGATCAAGATACCTGGAATAGTATGCCTTAAAATTAGTTATAAGGCCAAATTCCTCAAGATCAAGATGCATATTCACAACGTCAACAATATCTTGATAATCTTTATTTGTAGCCATCAAAATTTTCACTTCAACTTCCCATTGGCGAATTTGAGACCTAACAACTTCAAACAAATAAATCCTCTGGCCACCGATACTCATTGTGAGGTCCTCGTGACCAGTAGATCAACGAGATAATGGCAAAGGTTTCATGTATGTCCTTGTATTCAACACAAGCTTGTTCAAGTTGATGCACACAAGAGTCAAGACTATTACACTCAGCACGAAGCTCTTCATTCTCACTATGGAGCTGAGTGTTTATAGCAAACTGTTCGTCAAACTTACTTCGCCACCCGGCTGCAGAAGAGGAGACATGATCACACTCATTATGCTTTTTCTTCAAAATCTCTAGTAGATCGTCGATGCGAGAACACTATTTATCAATGATTAGAGTCTTTTGATGAGGCTCTCTATCCTTGCTAGAAGCAAAAGTTATAGCATCCTCCCGCTGACGAAGCATTTTGACCATGCTCAGTTGTTGGCACTGCATAAGGTTGTTCTGTTCAACATTAAACTCTTTTAGTTCACAGACAGAGTCTTGAGTATGATTTAAAGTCTTCGTCCATCCAAATTCAAGATCATGGATTCCAAGTACCATATATTTCAGGTGAATACCCAAACATACTTCCCACTCGTAAACACGGGAAGGAAGATGGAGTGAACGCATACACACACCAGTAGATTCAATATCAACCAACTGTGAACTATATCCTTGTCTAGAGATTCAATATTGTAGTCCTGAGGTACGAACTTTCTACAAGGGAAGGATGCATGAGAAGTTGGTGATGATGAGGAAGAAGGAAGTCACCATCCAAGGAATAATGGGAAGGACTCTAGATTATATTAGGGGTTAGTAGAAATAAGCTCTAAATATTCCTTGGACAAGGACTGACTAGCTTCGCCTAGCTCAATAGGACATAATGAAAGAGAAGACATATGCCCAGGAAAATCAGAAAAATGAACATTAGTTGAGATCTTTAAAAAACTTATGGTCAACCAAAGTGTCAAAGCCCTCCATATGAATAAATTCAATGAGAAATTGCAAAATTATGAGTGCGATCCAAAAGTTAATACTCATAATGATACAAATGGTACAAACATACATTAAAATATTCTCATCAATTACAAATAAAAAACAATAGTTCAAAGATCCACTAACATTAGAAGGAGAAATAGGTGAAGTCTAGACAAGAGCGCTAGAATCCTTGTTGTTATGCTGACGTTGGCTTCGACATTTGTGTAGACTTTCAACATTCGTGTTTGCACCAAAATCAACAATAGGCTCAGAAGGTTGGGAACCAAAAGGGAGATCCTTAAAGTAATCAACCTCCACTATCACAGGACAGACACTTTAGCACCAGTTTTTTGGGGTCCAAAAAACTAGTGCCTAAGTAACTGGTGAAAAGATTTCACTGGTTTTTTAAAAACCGGTGCTACATTTAGCACCAGTTTTTTTAGTTAGCACCAGTTTTTTTAAAACCGGTGCTAAATGGCACCGGCTTTATAAAAATGGTGCTAGATTTAGCATTGATCTTTCATGTTAGCACCGGTTCTAAAAAACCGGTGCCAAAAATATTCAAGGATTCAACAAAACTGCCCTTCATCTATGTGCAGCTGCGTTCAGAGGAAGGGAAAAATGCCCTTCCTTTGGAAGAACCTGCATCCAGAGGAGGGAAAAAAGACCTAAAATTAATAATTTAGTAGGGCATTAATTTAATAATAATATTAACTTCACAAAATTGATAATATTGAAATATATTTAAAAAATATGATACAAAATTAATAATCTATGTGACTAACATAAGTATCAAATAAGCAGATGACTTGGGGCGGCGGATGAGGCCATTGTTGTAGTCGACGTGAATCAAACAAAAATGCTTGGTATAACCAAGCTGTCATTCAAAGTTATCCATCAAAGAACAAGCAAAATAACCCTCCACATTGGCTTCATCCCTGTCCATGATTAATTCAGCGACGATCACCACATCTAAATAAGAACAAGCTGTGGAGTTAAGCCCCGAATACATTCCAAGATTTGATACTGTAAGAGATAACCAAAATATTTACAATGACCTAAACCGCAATTTTGGTACCTTACAAATGACTGAATGATTCTTTTAGTCCTCTACTTTTCAAAATATTTTTTTAGTACCTTACAAATAACTGAATGATTCTTTTAGTCCTTTACTTTTCAAAATGTTTTTTGGTACCTTACAAATGACTGAATGATTTTTTAGTCCTCTACTTTTCAAAATACTTTTTAAATATATTGGTTTTAAGAACATTTGATTTTAGTGGTTTATTTTTCCCTCTTTATTTCTTGTATGAAATAAATTTTATATATATTTCGATGAAATATTAATTTATTTAAAAGATAAGTAGAATTTTATTGTTTTAGTTCAGCCTCTTTATTTATTTATTTCTTAATTCTTTATTTTTTGTATAAAATAAATTTAATATATGTTTCAATGAAATATTAATTTATTTAGAAGATAAGACTTTTATTGTTTTAGTTCAGCCTCTTTATTTATTTTAATAACATTTTATTTTTCCCTGTTTATTTTTTCTTAATTCTTTATTTTCTTGTATAAAATAAATTTAATATATATTTAGATGAAATATTAATTTATTTAGAAGATAAATTTTTTATTGTTTTAGTTCAGCCTCTTTATTTATTTTAATAACATTTATTTTTCCCTCTTTATTTTTTTCTTAATTCTTTATTTTATTGTATATTGTATAAAATAAATTTAATATATATTTAGATGAAATATTAATTTATTTAGAAGATAAGAGTTTTATTGTTTTAGTCCAGCCTCTTTATTTCTTTTAAGAACATTTTTATTTTCCTTCTTTTTCCCTTACTTCTTTATTTTCTTGTATAAAATAAATTTATTATATATTTCGATGTAATATTAATTTATTTAGAAGATATTACTTTTATAGTTTTAGTTCAGCCTCTTTATTTCTTTTAAGAACATTTTATTTTTATTTTTCCCCTTAATTCTTTATGTTCTTGTATAAAATAAATTTAATATATATTGCGATGAAATATTAATTTATTTAGAAGATAATACTTTATAGTTTTAGTTCACCCTCTTTATTTGTTTTAAGAACATTTTATTTTTCCCTCTTAAATCGTAATTCTTTACTTTCTTGTATAAAATAAATTTATTTTATATTTAGATGAAATATTAATTTCTTTAGAATATAAGACTTTTATTGTACGGTACCAAAAAAGAATTTTTTAGTAGAGGAATAAAAAATAATTTAGTCATTTGTAAGGTACCAAAAATGCATTTTGAAAAGTAAAGGACTAAAAGAATCATTCAGTTATTTGTAATGTACTAAAAAAGGTATTTTGAAAAGTAAACG
>JAULKK010284835.1:0-13931 GCA_032355705.1 Rubia peregrina
TAGGGTTTCAATTTCAATCATTTAAATGATCTAAAGCAGCAATAAAAATAACCAAAATATACCTAATAACAAAAAATTAGATTAAAAAACCTTAACAATCAGAATAATACATTCTCAATCTAGGGTTTTACACTATAATTAACCCTAACAAGTTAATAAGCGAAAATACAATTAAAATGGTTGGATTTATACAGTTTCTTATGTGGAAGAAGGGGGTTAGGGATTTTTATTCCGACAACCCATAGCTGGAGGTCGTCAAGAGTGTCACTCCACTAGAACTCCACTAAGCAGAAGTTGACGGGCAGCTCCGCCATGGAAGTCGGGTTTGATCAGGTACATGGAGAGGTCATGCACCAACTTGCCACCGTGGATTCGTCGATTTCGGAAGCACCATTGTTTATGGCCCACACCATTTCCCTACCCTTCTTCACCTGTGGCGGAAACTAAGAATGATTGTCGTAGGGAGCGGGGTGCACCAAAGGGAAGTGAATAAAATTGCTAAAAGCATGGGTAATCTTGAATTCTTGGCCAGAGCTTCAGCATCCGGGACGCAGATAAGATTCATGGCGAACCCATTCTACCACCGGTTGTGAAAGTCTGGCCCCCTGAATTCAAAGTCAAATTGAAGTTCATCTAGTGTTAAGAGGTGGGATTTTTATAGGTAAGAAGATTTCACATCAGTTGTTATTGATGAGGCGTTTATGGATAAGAGTGATGAATATGAGGGTTCCGAAGAGACGGGAATTGCATGGACACATTGTAGGGAATTGTAAAGGATAATGTCTAGGAAATAATATGCCTTGTGCAATAATGTCATTTTGTGTTCCTTTCCTCATCTAGAGTACGAATGACAAGAGAAAAAATTATTGCGGCCTTGAATATAATTCCAGGTCGAAAGAGCCATGGGGCTATGGATTGGTGGCCCTAGTTTTTGCAATTGATGGAGAAATGACTAGTGCTAAGGCAAGGGCATCAGTCAAACCAATCAATGTGGATGAAATAGAGCGGTGTGATCTTTTCCTTAAGGGCAGACAAAACAACAAGGGTGGACACGACAAGGTGGAAGTTCTCCGAATTGCAAATTGGGTGGTATATATGATAGGGTGAATTATATATGTTATTATAGTTTACCATATTTCCTTATCGTTACATAGTCTCAATTAAAAAATGATCAACGAGAAGGACAATTCATCCCCATGGGTAAGAACGACATTCTAAGCAAGGGGATAGAAAATTTAGACCACTCGGGACAGGTTAGAGGAGTGAGTTCCTTCTTATCCTTAAAGATGGCATTCAAAATTGTTCATATTTTTGATAGGGTAAATCCTTTAAATGTTCATGTGTTACATAAGGAAGCCCTTGAGCAAGATAAGCATATAGAGTACAAGACATCTTAATTCGGAAGTTGGTATATATATGGCCTACTCAATCTACCGTAACTAAACCAAACATGTGTAGCCACCACTTTTCTAAACAAAGAAAGTTCAGCCAATCCACGAATAGGTGAGCACAAAAATGTCATTAACTAGAAACCACAAAAATAGTGGAAAACAACACTCACCACGACACCCCATAACCATACCACAATCCAAAGATAGGAGCATGATAATCAAACCATGATCACACCACTAGAGAGCTATAAATAAATAGAGAAAAATCAGAAAAAGTATGTAATAAAATACTTGAAGAATACATGCATGACATGGTCACACTAATTTGAGCTTCAGAACTTCCTCCCCAAGACCAACTCGAGGACATTTGCAGGTACTCACTGTGAGCTGATTCCGAGCACTAAAATCATTTAGAAGGAATTTCCTGCATCTGTGGTACCATTTGTGGAGATCAATTTTGTTTTTGAGTTTTGTTAGTACCTGAGAAAAGGAAAAGCCTATGTTAGAACTTCCACCATATAGTAGACACCTGAAGAAAACTGAAAATTCTAGGACCCAGGTGAACAAATAGGTAGAGGATCACAATAATTGTTCATGAACTTCCAACTACGACACATTTAAATATAACAAACTAATCCAGCTATTTAAGGAAAACTTGCAATAAAGGTATGCTCGCGTGTTACAATTTAATCCTATTCAAAATAGACACATAGTGCAAAGTAGTGCAGAAATATATATATATATATATACATATACACATATATATAGCCCAACACCATACGGGTCGCTCAACCTCAAGAAAATCCAGACTGAATTAGGGTTGAAGTACTTGATTAGTAAGCATAGGGGCAGTTGTTTCCCAGTCCAACAAACCAATAGAATAATTAGCTAAGTTATTAATTGACAACAACTAATAATTCAAAATTACATGATATCTTTAGAAATATGTACGCGGCCAATAGGATATGCCCCTAGGAATAATTAAATGATTCTTTATGAATTAGAGGGTTGCAGTTCATACCACAAATTTTGAACACCAATTAGGACTACTCGACACACCAATCTAGTCCATATCACAACCATAACATGTTTCCTCAATCAAGGAATAATTTGACTACAACAAGTAGAGAATTACAATCTGTTCTTTTTTAGGGAAAATTACATTACAAAACTTAGTAAAAGTGAAGTGAACATAGCATCATCTAAACATAATGCCCGTACTCATAATATAATATGTAAATACTTCATTAAAATGAATCTTAGATTCATACAAAAACTAAGGATTACAACAAATTCCTTGCTTAAATGTAGGAAACTTCCATTAGGAAGGATTGCAAACATTTCTCTGCCAACCTAGTACAACATACTATAACTACATAATTATCCAGTGGTCATTTCCAAGAAGGACGTAACGCCCTCTTGAATATGAATCCTTTTGGCTAGATTTGTGGACAAAACTCTAACTTCCAAGGGATAAATAGGTTCTATGAGATCAACATGCTTATTAAGAGAGGTAGGAGTAAAAGCATGAATAGTTGCCTATTCTCCCACTGCACCATCTCCATTCCCCACCCTATGCCCACACAAGGAGGTGAAGGGGCACCATTCTACTAACCAAGTAGAGCAGGCGTAATGGCAAGCAATGGTCTCCCATTCAATCACTACACCTGCTCCATACCAATCGACGTGGATGAAATAAAGCGGTGTGATTTTTTTCTTAAGGTAGACATGAAAAGGAGGAAGCCATCCAAATTGCAAACGGGGTGGTAAATATGATAGGGCAAATTATACATGTATTATAGTTTACCATGTTTTCTTATCGTTACATAGGCTAAGTTTAAAAGATAATCAACAAGAAGGGTGATTCATCCCCACAGGTAAGAACGACATTCTAAGCGAGTTCCTTCTTGTTCCTAAGGGAGGAGTTCGGAATTTTTCATTGTTTTGACAGGGTAAAGCCTTTAAATATTCATGTGTTACATAAGGAAGCCTTTGAACAAGATAAGCACATAGAGCAACAAGTCAATTTAATTAAGAAGTTGGTATATATATGACCATCCCAATCTACCTTTACTAAAGCCAAACATGTGTAGAAACCACTTTGCTAAACTAAGGAAGTTCACCCAATCCACAAAGACGTGAGCACACAAACGCCATTAACTAGAAACCACAAAAATAGTGGAAAACAACACTCACCACGACACCCCATAACCAGACCACGATCCAAAGATAGGAGCGTGATAACCAGACCATGATCACACCACTGAAGAGCTATAAATAAATATAGGAAAAATTGGGGAAAAGTACGAAAGAAAATACTTGAGGAATGCATACATGACATGGTCATATTAATTTCAGCATCAGAACTTTCTCCCCGGGACCAACTAAAGGAAATTTACAGGTACTCAATGTGGCAGAGGCTTGCTGTGAGCTGATTCCAAGCACTATTATCATTCAGAAGGAATTCCCTGCATCAGTGATGCCGTCTGTGGGGATCAAAAATTTTGTTTTTGAGTTTTGATAGTTCCTGGGAAAGTCAAAGCCTATGTTAGACAGTTGAAGAAAACTAAAAATTCTAGGGCCCAGGTGAACGAATACGGTACATTCACTATTTAAAAAAACTAATCCAGCTATACAAGGATGACATGCAATAAAGGTATGCTCACATGTTACAATTTATTCCTATTCAAAATAGACACGTAGTGCAAAGCAATGTAGCGTGTATATATATAGCCCAAGACCATACAGGTCACTCAGCCACAGGAAAATTCAGATTGTATTAGTAAGCATAGGGGCAGTTGGTTCCCAATCAAACAAACCCATATATTTAAGTTATTACTTGACAACAACTAAAATTCATAATTACATGATATCCTTAAAAATATGTACACATCCAATAGGATACTCCCCTAGGAATAATTAAATAATTCTTCATCAATTAGAGGGTCGCGGTTCATACCACCAATTCCGAACACCAATTAGGACTACTTGACACACCAATCTAGTCCATATCACAACTATAAAATATTTCGTCAATGAAGGAACATTTCAACTACAACCACTAAAGACTTACTGTCTGTTCTTTTTTAGAGAAAATTACATTACAAAACTTAGTAAAAGCGAAGTGAACATAGCATTGTCTATACATAATGCCCATATTCATAATATAATACTTAAATACTTCATTAAAATGAATCTTAGATTTATACAAAAACTAAGGATTGCAACAAATTCCTTGCTCAAATGTAGGAAACTTCCGTTAGGTAGGATTGCAAACAATTTTCTGCCAACCTAGTACAACATACTATAACTACGTAATTCTCCAATAGTCATTGCCAAGAAGAACATAACATCCTCTTGAATATGAATCCTTCTACCTAGATTTCTCAACAAAATCTTGAACTCTCAAGGGATAAATAGGTTCTTTGAGACCACCACGCTTATTAAGCAACGTAGGAGCAAAGGCAAGAATGGTTTCCTATACTCCCACTGCACGACCTTCATTCCCCACCTTATGGCTACACAAGGCGGTGAAGGGCCGTCATCCTTCTCACCAAGTAGAGCAGGCGTAGTGACAAGAAATGGTGGCCCATTCTCTCACTACAGCTACTCCACCCCATAAATCAGTTAAATAAACTCATGAAAGAACTCCCCCTTCAGGAGTCCTCCAACTCAATAGCCCATCTTCTTCCTTGCTTTAACCAATACGGGTTTGGATGGCTCTATAACATTGGATCCCTTCAGTGAGACACCCATAGGAAAATGATATGTTGCATCCTTAACCTCTGAACCAAACCTGATAAGCTGGCCTTTTGATACTGCAATTTTTTTATAAACACATCATTAGTTTCTGAAATCATGACAACACTTAAAAATACCCAAATAACTTAACACATTTATAGTAAGCATGGAAGTTTTCTGGACATCTTTTAAAGGATGTAATCCAAACGTGTACCACTAACCGGAGTAATTTCTCCAACTTTCCCATACTTTATAGTTTCTCACATAACCATTGAGGCTCCTAACCCAAATCTAGTATAGCTCATGTATACCCATTCTCATATTTAGTATACATATATATACATATGCATATATATATATACACACACATACATATATATATATATACACATATGCATATACACACACACGCACATATATATATATACATATGTATACATATCTCCAAGAAATATTACAAACCACCACCACCAAAAGAAATATTCCTAGTGAAAGGTTCATTATCCTACACACATTCATAATAGAATCATAGCTCCAAAGTTTAACTCTCAATTTACTAATATCACCTAAAACACACCGAAAGCACATAAAGACTCGGCATGACAAAAATACTAGGAAAACATTAGCTTTTATATGCATCCAAAGTGTCTTGGTAAAAAAAATCAAGACAACTTGCAATAAAGGTGCACTTGCATGTTATAAAATATTCCTATTCAAAATAGACACATAGTGCAAATCAACGAAAATATATATATAGAGCCCCAAGACCATAATTGGTCGCTCAGCCACAGGAAAAATCAGACTGAATTAGGATTGAATAAGTAAAGACTGAATTAGTAAGCATAACGAAAGTTGTTCCCCAATCAAACAAACCCATGGAATAATCAACTAAGTAATTAGTCAAAAAAACTAGATTTAATATTTACATGATATCCTTAAAATATGTACATGGCCAATAGGATACACACCTAGGAGGACTACTCGGCACACCATTCTAGTACATATCATACCCATAAAAGGTTTCGTTAATCAAGGAACATTTTGACTACAACCAGCAAAGACTTACTATCTATTCCTTCTTAGGGAAAATAAAAAGGGACATTTTGACTACAACCAGCAAAGACTTACCAGCAAAGTCTTTTTAGGCAAAGACTTATTATCTATTCCTTTGGATTCTATGGCACACTGGTTACTTTGATATCACGGTATTGGATAAGTGAGTTCAATGGATGTATGTGGAAGTAAGGATAAAAGAAATAAAAACAAATTTGTTATTGCACAGTTGTGTGTGGATTAAACACTAGTCTTAAAAGGGAAAGTATGTGGCAATTTCTCAAATGACTGTGAAATAGAAACAAATAATGGTTGTGTGGATGATATGTTCGAGATCCTCTAAGTGACATGACAGGTTCTATGAGTTGGGCAAGAACTTAGAGATGCGGTTTTAAATGCTTTGATGGATACACTTCATGATGAAGAATTGAAAAAGAAATCAACATAGACAAGTTCTTGGATTAATTATTCAAGAGTGTCGGGAAAGTGAAGACATCGTGAAGAACACTATACTCTTTTTCCAGCCGAGTTTTTTAATGAGGTAGTGTGATCATTGTAAATTAGTGTAAATTATTTCATTTTAAATTTTCGGATTAAAATTCGGCCATGTGGGATTTTGAAGGGTTTAATCTCAAAATCAGTCCATTAGGGTTTGGAATATTCAGTTCTGATTTGACTAGAATTAGATTAGATAAGGCAATATTCATCCAAGGTTTATCTTGGAAGAATTTGGCCATAATTCAGCATATTTTAGGTATTTTAGTTAGATATGGTTTTAGCTTCTTAAAGCTGCCATAAGTTTTATCAGTTTCTGACAAAAATTGCCAAATCTCATTCTGATTAGAACTAGGTCTTTGGCTAATTTCAGCCTTATAAATAGGGGGTTTCAGTGAGTTTTACACATACTCTTTTCAATCAAATATTCAGAATTTCGAGTTTATACTCTTTGTTTGCGAGTGTTTTCATTGTTGTTTAATCCTACAAGTTAATTAAATATCAATACCATTTGTGAACTAATCATGCGGGCTAGTTAGGCACAAATTTTTCAGTTGAGAGCAATCCCGAGGGCTAGTTGTGATCAATTTGTGCGATCTAGTGAGGGTTTGCAGATCCTTTCATTTGGTCAAAGATTTAAATTTTGCAATCCAAAATTTTTGCAGGAAGATTCATATCACTTCAACTCACATTTAGAAATTGAAGATAGAATTGGGAGGATAGCAGTTGAAGAGAATGAGTGGATGGATTTTTAAGAAACATATACTAAATTAGAACTAACAAGGATAAAGACAATTGGGAATCAGTATACATGGAGTAATAGGAGGGAAGGAGTTGAAAGAGTAATGAGTAAGATTGATAAGGGTTTAATCAACTTTGAATGGTTAGAGAAAGTGAAGAATATATTTTGTGAAGTGACAAATGAGATAGTATTTGATCATCTACCTTTATTATTCAGGATTGATGTAAATGCAAAGGAGTTTTGGAAGCCTTTCTAATATTATAATATGTATTCTCCATCCCCATTATTTGAAGGTATAGTTAGGCACGTCAAGGGATGTAAGAATGTTGCAACTTTGAGTGACTTGGCCTAATTAATGAAAGCAATGGAAAGTCCACTATGTAGGTTGAATAAAAGGGAGTTTGGGACAATAGGAGAAAAAGTGAAACAATGCATGTCAATATGGATAAGGGCACAGTCAGTTCTAAATAAGGATCCACTATCTGCAAGCAAGCAGGAAGCTAGTGTATAGATTTAAAAGAAGTTGAAAGAATGCAAGAGGTCAAAAATAGACTTTCACATTAAAAAAAAATTTAAAATGCAGTGGATAAATTAGATTGATAGACCAACAAAAAAATTTATGGTGCAATGAAGTCAAGGAAGTATAGAAATAACATTGTAACTCTGAAAGTGGGTGGTGAGATATTAACGGCACAAGAAGAAGTTGAAGAACAGCTTGTGAAGCACTTTAAAAGTAAGTTAGGAAGTATTTATGTATAGGAAAGCTAAATAAAGTGGTTATGATGTATCGTAAAATGGTGAGTATACAACAATAGGCATCATTGATCCAACCGCTCAACACATCTGAGATATCAGTAGCTTTAAAAGAGATTCATTCTGTAAAAAGCCCTGGAAAAGGTTTTTTACAAGTCAATTTTTCAAGGAGGCTTGGAGTATTGCTGGTAGTGATGTAGCCTCAGCAGTAAAAAGCTTCTTTAAAGGAGAGGAAAATCATGGTAGCTTCAGCAATGCAGTGATTTCACTTTTACCAAAAATAGCACATCCACAGGAAATCTATAGGAGTTGTGAAAAATTTAGAAGAGTTTTATAAAATCACAGGGCTAAGTGTGAATGTACCTAAATCTGAGATGATATTTTCAAAGACGGATGAAACTGAGCTAGGTAATACTAGTAGTTGTGTTGCAAGTTGTCAGAGGTGAATTCCCTATGAAATATCTTGACTGTTATTATATACTGTGAGGTGGGATATAAATGACTGTGAAAATATGTTAGAAAAGGTTTGAGGAAAGATCATGAGCTGGAACTGTAGAAATTTATCTCACATAGGGAAATTTCAACTGGTCAACTTTGTCTTATTAAGTATCACGTGTTATTGGGGGAGTATTATGAATATTCCTAAAAATGTTCACAACAGAATAATGAAGATTTGTAGTAGCTATTTGTGGGGGTAGAGAATAGGATCAGAGAGGGTCCAGTGCATCTTCATAGATTGCACTTAACAGGGTAATAAAAAGAGGAGGGATGGGAATTTGAAACCATGTTATATGTAATCAAGCGGCATTCTTCCAACATTTATGGGATATTAACAGAAAGAATGATATCTTACAGATTCATTAGCTAAGAGCATACTATCCTAAAGGCAAGAAACTCAGTGAATGCAGGATTTCAAATTCCCAGAACTGGTCTTGGAAGATATTACTGAAGCTCATAAACAAGTTTTATACAGATCTGAGGAAGTGCGGAGATAACCTAGGAATTAGGGATTACAGAAGTGTATAATGTTATGAAGGGGGTGAAGAAATTAAGGCAAAATCAACAATCATTTTGAAAAACATGATAATACTAAGTAGATATTCTTTTTATGGCTGTTACTCAATGGAAAATTAGCAATTATGGATAGGCTGCCAAACTTTGGTATTTTGGGTTCACATCCTTATGTAGTGTGTGTGACATGAAGCGGGAAATGGTGCACCACATATTTATTGAGTTTTTCAGTTTTTTGAGTTGCTATGTGCGTTTTCTCTAATATGATTTTAAATTCTCCTCTAGTTGATTGTTCTTTTTGAATTATGAATTTCATTTGTTTACTTATACGTTGCATCTGTTAGTATCCAGTTTGTACTTGTTAGTTGTGTTGTGTACGAATGTTTATTTCACTTGTTGATTCTTAGTTTTAAATTAGGAATTGCATCTATGTACTTATATGTTCATTCCGGTAGTATCTAGTGTGTACTTTTAAGTTGTATTGTGTATGAATTTTTTATTTTCATTTGTTGTTGATTCTAAAATTTGAATTAGGAATTGTATTTTTTTTTACTTATACATTGCATTTACTAGTATTTAGTGTGTACTTGTTAGTTGCATTGTGTATGACTTTTTTTTATTTTCATTTGTTTTTTGTTGGTCACTTTTATTTAGAAATTGTATTTGTTACTTATATGTTGCATTTTTTAGTATTCAATGTGCATGACACTTTGCAAAATTGGATATAAACTTGAAGTGGTTATAAATTTTAATGAATCGGAAAATGATGAACATTGGACACCACAAAACGTTCCAACACGAGGAGGATTCAGATGAAGATGAAATTAAACTCAAGGAATTCGAAGTTGATCTGCCCTTTAAAATTAATAATTGATTCATTGTATTAGAGATTGTTAGTTAATATAGATAGGAATACTATTTTACTTGTAAGTTCCTTAATAGAAGATTTATGTTCAATTAATAATGAGTATATATATGTTTAATTGAATGTTCTATTCATATTATATATTGGTATTGTTTTAGTTTTACACTTATGTTTTCATTACCAAATCATTTCGTTTCCTCTCTTTTTTTGAGCCACCTTCAAAGTCTAATAAATAATAGGGAATTTAATGTCGCCTTTAGAGCTATTTGATTAAGCAGCACACGAGAACTTGTAGTATTTATCCCATATCTTCCCTTATGTTTAGATGTTGAGAGTCATTCATGCATTTGAATTCGATACATTTGCATACTTTTTATGGAAAAGTATGCAGTGATTCTTTTTTTCCCTTTCACGGTGGTAAGACGTTATTTAACATCTCTTTGATTTAAATCAAGGAAATATGCTCTTGTGTTTGAAAATAAATACAGATTTTAATGTTATTAGTATATGTTGTAAGGTATTAAATTTAATCTATACGAAAAACTAAAAAACTAAAAAATTATGGAACGTGTACATAAGAAATACTAGTTTAGGCTAACCTAACGATTCATAAGATAACCTATTGCTTACCTCCGGGTAAATTTTTGCTATTTATAAAAGGAATTTACTGTTTTAAATTAAATGTGTGTTTTAATTTATTTTCTATTATATTGTTTATCAAACGTGTTTTGATTTAAATAGTACATGTTGTAAAGTAATCAATGCACAGTTTATATGACAATTTGAAACTGTCAAATTTTAGTCTCTTGTGTTCAATGTATTATAACATATACTAGTTGTAGGATAACATATGCACGTTTTAGCAATACATAAACGATTCATAATCTAAATTATACACTACCTCATGGAAAATTTTCATAATTCACATTCAAAGTTTTAAAGGAAATGCGTGTTTTAATACAAATAATACGTATTGTAAGGTAACACACTTATAGTTTATATAAAAAAATTGAGCAGCATTAAGTTTGTCTTGCTAATGTTCGACACTAGTTGTTTACATGTTCATTCAGTTAAATTCACAGGTTCACTGCTTCAGAGATTTCACTCATACCGACTTCTACAACATAAGCTCTGTATTGGGGTAGTTACCTTGTTATATATAGTTCGAAAGAGATTGATCTCTGTGAGGTGAAATTTCCTTCAATTTGAACTAAATTTCTTTTGAATGAAACTAAAATTCCGTAGTATGAATTGCTCTAGTGTAGAGGCTATGTGAATTATCATTGAATTTGATTCTGATTGGGCTTCATCATTGAAAATTTTGAACGGAAAGTGAAAATAAGATATTGTTCGTTCAAAGTAGAGATCGGAAATTGGTCTTTCGATTGGACAAATAAAGGTTGGAGATTCCATCGAAGTGGTGAGGAACGGAAAGTATGGGAGTGGAAGGATAGGCAAAAATCGAAGAGTTTTTGTATGTGCAGTTACACGTGCGTAAAAAGAAGAATTCAGAATAAAAAGGATCCGGCAATTTTGGGTTATCACTGGACCCACGGGTTTTTATAACTAGGACTAAGCCGCATCAATTAATTTTCTTCCCCAAACTTTTCAATTGCATTTGGTTCCTTAACCTGTCCATAATTTATGAACATGTCATCTATTATGAGACCTTCTCCTATTATAATACCTATACTTTCAGTTCTTGGTTAGAAAAATGATCCATATTAAATTGAATCCAACCAAAACTTGAAAAAAATGAATGTATGTTTAAATTTTGATTTCAATTTTGACATTTTGATTTAATTTAACATATTTTATCAATGTTAGGATAGAAGATTCTTAGAATATTCTAGCTGGTCTTTATGTGATTCTAGTAGATATTCTAGTGCTAAGTTATAGTATAACTTAACCTCTAGATGCATTGTACTCTTGGTTTCAGCAGTTTAGCATTTATCTTTGTCAGTTGGGCTTTCTCTGCAGTTCAATTGATCTGTCCATGTTTGTTTTTTCTTGTCACAAAACATTGTTGTATCTTCTGGTCTATGTTGACGACATAATTCTCACTGGGAATGATCCCCCTGCCATATGCATGTTCATGCTCGCTCTAATGCTAATTTCTTCATTAAGGATCTAGGTTCCCTGCACTATTTTCTTATCTTAGAGGTCGAGTCCACTTCCTCAGGGTTTTTCTTAAGCCATGCCAAGTATGCTAGGGATATTCTGACTCATGCTGGGATGACTGATGCTACCCCTATTTCTACGTCATTCATCCCGCAGTCCCATCTTCATAGTTTTACTAGTGGGAGGGAAGTTTTCCAATTCCATGCTTTATCGCTCTTTAGTTGGCGCTCTCTAGTATCACCATTACTTGCCCAGAACTTTCTTTTGAGGTTAACTCCATCAGCCAGTACCTCTAGGATTCTTGTGACGGTTATTTTGCAGCAGTCACCCGTGTCCTTCGTTATGTTTGTGGCACCATTCACTATGGTCTCTCCTTCAATTCAGCTCATTCCTCTGAGGTCGTGGGTTACTGTGACGCTGATTGAACACGATGTCTTGATACTTGACGCTACCTGTATGGCTATGATGTGTTTCTTGGTGGCAATCTAGTCTCCTGGAATGCCAAGAAGCAACCAATTGTCTCCCGCTCGAATTCTGAAACAGAGTATTAAGCCTTGACTAACACTAATGCATAGGTTATCTGGCTATAGCACCTTCTTTGGGACCTTCGTTTTCCTCTTTCTGGAGCCTCTTTCCTTCTTTGTGATAACAATAGTGCCATTTTTCGGGCTCAAAATCATGTTCCTCATCAGCAGGTCAAGCATATTGACATCAACTATCATTTTGTTCAAGACCTTGTGGCTTCTGGCAAGCTTCATCTTCATCATGTCTCTATTTTTCTCTAGCTAGCTGATATCTTCACCAAAGGGGTTTCTTGTCCCCTATTTGAGTTCTTTAGGTCCAAGTTTTGTTCCTCCAAACATCTGGCACTTCGGTTTAGGGGGGTGTTAGGATAGAAGATTCGTAGAATATTCTAGCTGATCTTTATGTGATTTTAGTAGATATTCTAGGATTAGAGTTATAGTATAACTTAACATGTAGATGCATTGTACTATATATTGTTGATCATTTCATAAAATAAATTATCGGAAATTTTACTCTTTCATTCAGTGTTACGACTTATAAATAAGGGAGCTACACATAAATCAAGCTAATACCGACTTACGACTTATGAACTACTCCTTTCGTCCCCCTAATTATTGGCATATTTACTTTTTCACAGTCTTCAATGATCGTGTTTGACCGTCAGTGTCTCTAACTACATACAACAATTCCATATAAAATTTTGATATTTAGAAAATATATGTTAAGATGAATCTAACAATATCTCACATGATATATTTATTTTTATATATGTTAACTTATATTAATGATTAATGTTTATTAAGTTTGATTGTGAAAAGGTAGGGTGACCAAAAGTAATGGGACAACGGGAGTATTTAATATCTTGACCATGTAGTTATTTAGCCAAATTTCAATCTTTTAATGTTTGATTATGGCAAACATATTATTATAGTTCGATGACGTATCACTTTACCTTTACATTTATTTTCATTAATAATATTACTATAATTATTTTTTATAATTAAACACAATTGTAATTCAAAGATAAATAAATAATTGGAATAACTTCGTAATATAATTAAAGATTAGAAAAAGAATAAATTCAAATTTATAAAGAATACTCCCTCCGGTTCTTTAACATTGGCACCATTCCTTTTGGCACATGAATTTTGGAAAATCTGATTTTGATGGTTGAAGTGAAAGCTTGGCTGACAGTAATGATGGATGGCTTACTTTTTGGGGACAAGTTGCTGAC
>JAULKK010284844.1:0-13931 GCA_032355705.1 Rubia peregrina
TTCAACCAACCTTACTTTCACCATTATGTCACTTATTCATACAGTAATTTGAAGGTTAGTCGGTATTTTGAGATTCTCTCTTAGTCCTTCGATGAAAAGGGTATTCAGAAAAGCATCATTATCTCACATACGTATCATTCTCCTGGTTAGTAAGAGACAATGGAAATATTCATCCAGGTTGCAATTTACCAGCTTCATATTCCATAAATACGAGTGTATTTCCATCAATTACGTGGTTGGAACATGATACAAACGAATCCCGGTCTTAAATCTTTCCCAAATAGAAATCTATCTCTTTCATCAAATACTCCTGATTTTTTAAAAGTATGCTTGGATTTCGTGTAGATTGTGGTTTATTTATGGCTGTCATTCTCTATTGATTGGTACTAGAAGTCAAATTTGAATATGTCTGGGTAGAACCAAAGTTTCCCATCACTTTCCCTCATACTCGGCCAAAATAAAATGATACTGAGTCAAACCCAGTCATTACTTTGTTAAAGCTGTAAGATGGGTTTTTTTTCCAGCCTTAAGGCACTTTCGAAAACCTTTCATTGACAAATAAGTCACTTATTGATACATTATGTTGAAGTTTAATTTTTATTTTGATATTCTCTCTTGGTCCTTCGATAAATAGGTCCTTCTTAAACAAATCCTAATCTCGCATACCTTCCCTTCTCATTGTTAGTTTTAGATAATGGCAATATTCATCCACGGTGCAATTTTATTGCTACATATTGATTATGTATGAGTGTTTTTTCCTTCACGTACATGGTTGGAACATGATACAAATGAAGCCAGGCTTTTTATCTTTCCCAAGTAGCAATCTATCTCTTTTATCATATACTTCTAATTCGTTAAGGTAGACTTGGATTTCTAGTGAATTTTGCTTTATTTATGGTAGCCATTGTCAATTAATTAGGACTAAAAGGTGGATCTGAATAAGTCTGGGTAGGACAAAACCTTCTCATCACATCCCCTAATACTCGGCCGAAGTTGAAAGATCCTGAGTCAAACATTATCTTTTGATTGTTAAAGGTGTATGATGGGGACCTTTCGTCCTTAAAGTAAATTCAACCAACCTTACTTTCACCATTAAGTAATTTATTGATACATTATGTTGAAGGTTAATCGTGATTTTGAGATTCTCTCTTAGTCCTTCGATAAACAGAATCTTAAGAAAAGCATTATCATTTCACATAAGTACCATTCTCCTAGTTAGTAAGAGATAATGGGAATATTCATCCAAGTTGCAATTTACATGCTTCATAGTGCATAAGTGCGAGTGTTTTTTACAAGTATGTGGTTGGAACATGATACAAATGAATCCCGGTCTTAAATATTTCCCAATTAGAAATCTATCTCTTTCATCCTATACTCCTCATTTTTTTAAGGTAGACTTGGATTTCGAGCGGATTGTGGTGTATTTATGGCTGCCATTCTCTGTTCATTAGGATAAAAGGTAAAATTTGAATATGTCTGTGTAGCACCAAAGCTTCCCATCCCTTTCCCTTTAAGGTAGACTTGGATTTCTTCTTATTTTGGTTTATTTATGGCAACCATTTTTTATTCATTAGGACTAAAAGGTGGATTTGAATATGTGTGGGTAGCACTAAAGCCTCTAATCACATCCCTCATACTCGGTCGAAGTTGAAAGATCCCGAGTCAAACCTTGTCCTTTGATTAATAATAGTGTATGGTTGAAACCTTTCAGCCTTACAGTAAGTTCAACAAACCTTACTTTCACCTTTAATTCACTTATTGATACATTATGTTCAAGGTTAATCAGTATTTATAGATTCTCTCTTAGTCCTTTGATAAACAGGAACTTCACAAAAGCATCATCATCTCGCATACCTACCACTCTCCGGGTTAGTTGGAGATATTGGAAATATTCATCCAGGTTGCAATTTCCTTGCTCATATTGCTTAAGAAAGGGTGTTTTTCCATCAAGTACATGGTTGGAACATGATACAAATGAATCCCAGTCTTCAATCTTTCCCAAGTAGCAATCTATCTTTTTAATCATGTACTCATGATTAGTTAAGGTAGACTTGGATTCCGGGTGGATTGTGGTTTATTCATGGCTGTCATTCTCTGTTCATTAGGAATAAAGGTTTAATTTGAATATGGATGGGTAACAACAAAACTTCCCATCACTTTCCATCATACTTGGCCAAAATTAAAAGATATCGAGTTAAACCCAATACTTTGTTTTCTAAAGCTGTAAGATGGGGTCTTTTCGGCCTTAAGGCATTTTTAACCATAATTAGGTCACTTATTGATACAGTACGTTGAATTTTAATCAATATTTTTATATTCTCTTTTCATCTTTCAATAAATAAGTTCTTCTTAAACGCATCCTAATCTCGCATACCTGCCCTTCTCATGGTTAATTTGAGATAATGGCAATATTTATCCACGTTACAATCTTCTTGATTCATATTGATTATGTATGAGTGTTTTTCCATCACGTACGTGGTTGTAACAAGATACAAATAAAGTCAGGTCTTTGATCTTTCCCAAGTAGCAATCTATCTCTTTCATCATATACTTCCAATTTGTTAAGGTAGACTTGAATTTCTGGTGGATTTTTGTTTATTTATGAAAGCCATTCTCTATTGACTAGGACTAAAAGGTGGATTTGAATATGTCTGGGTAGCACCAAAGCTTCACATCACATCCCATCATACTCGGCCAAAGTTGAAAGATCCCGAGTCAAACCTTGTCTTTTGATTGTTAATGGTGTATAATGGGGACCTTTCAGCCTTAAAGTGAGTTCAACTAACCTTACTTTCTCCATTAAGTCTTTGTTAAAGGTTAATCGGTATTTTGATATTCTCTCTTAGTCCTTCGATAAACATGATCTTCGAAAAAGAATAATCATCTCGCATACTTACCATTCTCCTTGTTAGTTCGAGTTAATGGAAATATTCATCCTGGTGGCTAATCCTTGTTTCATATTGCTTAAGTACGAGTGTTTTCCATAAAATACGTGGTTGTAACATGATAAAAGAATCCCGGCCTTCAATCTTTCCCAAGTAGTAATCTATCTCTTTCATGATATACACCTAATTTTTTTAAGGTAGACTTGGATTTCGGGAGGATTGTGGTTTATTTATGGCTGTCATTCTCTGTTTATTAGGACTAAAAGTCAAATTGGAATATGGCTGGGTAGCACCTAATCTTTCCATCACTTTCCCTCATACTCGGCCAAATTTAAATGATACCGAGTTAAACTCGGTCCTTTGATTGTTAAAGCTGTAAGATGGGGTCTTTTCGGCTTAAGGCACATTCAACCAACCTTACTTTGACAATTAGGTCACTTATTGATACATTATTTTGAATTTTAATTGATATTTTGAGATTCTCTCTTCGTCTTTTAAAAAATAGGTTCTTCTTAAATGCATCCTAATCTCCCATACATGCCCTTCTTATGGTTAGTCCGAGATAATGGCAATACTCATCAACGTTGGAATTTTCTTGCTTCATATTGATTTTGTAAGAGTATTTTTCCATCACGTACGTGGTTGGAACATGATATAAAGAAGCCAAGTATATAATCTTTCCCGAGTAGTAATCTATCTATTTCATCATATACTTCTAATTCGTTAAGGTATACTTGGATTTATGGTGGATTTTGATTTATTTAAGGTAACCATTGTTGATTCATTAGGACTAAAAGGAGGATTTGAATATGTTTGGGTAGCACCAAAGCTTCTCATCGCAATCCCTCATACTCGGCCAAAGTTAAAAGATCCCGAGTGAAACATTGTCTTTTGATCGTTATAGGTGTTTGATGAGGACCTTTCATCATTAAAGTAAGTTCAACCAACTTACTTGCACCATTAAGTCACTTATTGATACATTATTTTGAATGTTAATCGTTATTTTGAGATTCTCTCTTTGTCCTTCGATTAACAAAATCTTAAGAAAAGCATCATCATTTCACATACGTGTCATTCTCCTGGTTAGTAACAGATAATGGAAATTTTCATCTAGGTTGCAATTTACCTGTTTCATATTTCATAAGTGCCCGTGTTTTTCCATCAAGTACGTGGTTGGAACATGATACAAATGAATCCCGGTCTTAAATCTTTCCGAATTAGAAATCTATCTCTTTCATCATATACTCCAAATATTTTAAGGTAGACTTGCATTTCGAGCGGATTGTGGTTTGTTTACGGCTGCCATTCTTTGATCATTAGGAATAAAACTAAAATTTTAATATGTCTGGGTAGCACGAAAGCTTCCCATCACTTTCCCACATACTCGAACAAAATAAAAGGATAATTAGTCAAACCAGTTATTTGTTTGATAAAGCTGTAAGATGGGGGGGTTTCAGCCTTAAGGCACTTTCAACCAACTTTACTTTGACAAATAGGTCACTTGTTGAAGTTTAATCATTATTTTAATATTTTCTCTTCGTCCTTCGATAAATATGTCCTTCTTAAACGCATCCTAATCTCGCATATCTGCCCTTTTCATTGTTAGTTTTAGATAATGGCAACATTCATCCACGTTGCAATTTTATTGCTTCATATTGATTATGTACGAGTGTTTTTCCTTCACGTACTTGGTTGGAACATGATACAAATGAGCCAGGTCTTTAATCTTCCCCAAGTAGAAATCTATTTCTTTCATCATATATTTCCAATTCGTTAAGGTAGACTTAGATTTCTGGTGGATTTTTGTTTATTTATGGAAGCCATTGTCTATTCATTAGGACTAAAAGGTGGATTTGAATAAATCTGGGTTGCACCAAAGCTTCTCATCACATCCCCTCATACTTGGCCGAAGTTGAAAGATCACGAGTCAAACCTTGTCCTTTGATTGATAAAGGTGTATCATGGGGACCTTTCAGCCTTAAAGTAAGTTCAACCAACCTTACTTTCACCATTAAGTCACTTATTGATACATCAGGTTCAAGGTTAATCGTTATTTTGAGATTTTTTCTTAGTCCTTCGATATTCAGGATCTACAGAAAAGCATCATCGACTCACAAACCTACCATTCTCCTAGTTAGTTGGTGATAATGGAAATATTTATGTAGGTTACAATTTACTTCCTTTATATTGCATAAGTACAAGTGTTTTTCCATCAAGTACGTGATTGGAACATGATACAAATGAATTCCAGTCTTCAATCTTTCCCAAGTAGAAATCTATCGCTTTCATCATATACTCATAATGTTTTAAGGTAGACTTGGATTTCGGGTGGATTGTTGTTTATTTACGGCTTCCATTCTCTGTTCATTAGGAATAAAACTTGAAATTGAATATAGTTGGGTAGCTCCAAAGCTTCCCAACACTTTCCCTCATACTTGGCCAAAATTAAAAGATACCGAGTCAAACCCAGCCCTTTATTTGTTAAACCCGTAAAGTGGGGTCTTTTTTGGCCTTAAGGCACTTTCAACCAACCCTAATTTGACAAGTACATGATACTTATTATGTAGTTGCACATTTTCATTATGTACTTTTTATGGGAGCCATTTTTTCTTTATTTGTAGGATTTCACTATTAGGTAGGTAAAAGTTTTGGTCGGACATACCCTGTAGGTCACTTATTGATACATTATTTTGAAGTTTAATCGATATTCTAATATTCTCTCTTCAGCCTTTAATAAACAGGTTCTTCTTAAATGCATCCTAATCTCGCATACCCACCCTTCTCATGGTTAATTCACGATAATGGAAATATTTGTCCACATTGCAATTTTCTTGCTTCACATTGGTTATGTCCGAGTGTTTTTCCATCATGTAGGTTGTTGGAACATGATACAAATGAAGCCAGGTCTTTAATCTTTCCCAAGTAGCAATCTATCTCTTTCATCATATACTTGTAATTCGTTAAGGTAGATTTTGATTTCTGGTGGATTTTGGTTTATTTATGGCAGCCATTGTCTATTCATTACGACTAAAAGGTGGATTTTAATATGTCTGGGTAGCACCAAAGCTTCTCATTACATGCCATCATACTTTGTCGAAGTTGAAAGATCCCGAGTCAAACCTTGTCCCTTGATTGTTGAAGGTGTATGATGGGGACCTTTCAGCCTTAAAGTAAGTTCAACCAACCTTACTTTCACCATTAAGTCACTTATTTATACATTATTTTAAAGGTTAATTGGTATTTTGATATTCTCTCTTAGTCCTTTGATAAACATGATCTTCAGAAAAGAATCATCATCTCGCAAATGTACCATTCTCCAGGTTAGTTCGAGTTAATGGAAATATTCATCCAGGTTGAAATTTCCTTGTTTCATATTTCTTAAGTATGTGTGTTTTCCATCAAGTACGTGGTTTGAACATGATACAAACGATTCTCGGCCTTCAATCTTTCAAAATTAGCAATCTATCTCTTTCATCATATAATCCTGATTTTTTAAGGTGGACTTGGATTTCGGGTGGATTTTGGTTTATTTACGGCTGCCATTCTCTGTTTATTAGGACTAAAAGTCGAATTTGAATATGTCTGGGTAGCACCAAAGCTTCCCATCACTTTCCCTCATACTCGGCCAAAATTAAATGATACCGAGTCAAACTCGGTCCTTTGATTGCTAAAGCTGTAAGATGGGGTCTTTTCGGCCTTAAGGCACTTTCAACCAACCTTACTTTCATAGTTAGGTCACTTATTGATACCTTATGTTGAAGTTTAATCGATATTTTGAGATTCTCTCTTCGTCATTCGATAAATAGGTTCTTCTTGAATGAATCCTAATCTCACATACCTGCCCTTCTCATGGTTAGTTCGAGATAATGGCAATATTCATCCACGTTGCAATTTTCTTGCTTCATATTAATTATGTAAGAGTGTTTTTCCATCACGTACGTGGTTGGAACAAGATATAAATGAAGCCATGTATTTAATCTTTCAAAATTAGCAATCTATCTCTTTTATCATATACTTCTAATTGGTTAAGGTAGACTTTGATTTTTGGTGGATTTTGGTCTATTTAAGTTAACCATTGTTGATTCGTTAGAACTAAAAGGCATATTTTAATATGTCCGGTTAGCACCAAAGCTTCTCATCGCATTCCCTCATACTCGGCCGAAGTTAAAAGATCCCTAGTCAAACCTTGTCTTTTGATTTTTAAAGGTATATGATGGGGACCTTTCGTCCTTAAAGTATGTTCAACCAACCTTACTTTCACCATCATGTCACTTATTGATACATTAATTTGAAGGTTAGTCGGTATTTTGAGATTCTCTCTTAGTCCTTCGATAAAAAGGATATTCAGAAAAGCATCATTATGTCACATACGTACCATTCTCCTAGTTAGTAAGAGACAATGGAAATATTCATCCAGGTTGCAATTTACCAGCTTCATATTACATTAATACGAGTGTATTTCCATTTAAGTACGTGGTTAGAACATGATAGAAACAAATCCCGGTCTTAAATCTTTCCCAAATAGAAATCTATCTCTTTCATCATATACTCTTGATTTTTTAAAGTATGCTTGGATTTCGAGTAGATTGTGGTTTATTTATGGCTGTCATTCTCTATTAATTGGGACTAGAAGTCAAATTTGAATATGTCTGGGTAGAACCAAAGCTTCCCATCACTTTCCCTCATACTCGGCCAAAATAAAATGATACTGAGTCAAACCAGTCATTAGTTTGTTAAAGCTGTAAGATGGGGTTTTTTCCAGCCTCAAGGCACTTTCAAAAACTTTTCATTGACAAATAAGTCACTTATTGATACATTATACTGAAGTTTAATTGTTATTTTGATATTCTCTCTTTGTCCTTCGATAAATAGGTCCTTCTTAAACACATTCTAATCTCGCATACCTTCCCTTCTCATTGTTAGTTTTAGATAATGGCAATATTCATCCACGTTGCAATTTTATTGCTTCATATGGATTATGTATGAGTGTTTTTTCCTTCATGTACATGGTTGGAACATGATACAAATGAAGCCAGGCTTTTAATCTTTCCCAAGTAGCAATCCATCTCTTTCATCATATACTTCTAATTCGTTAAGGTAGACTTGGATTTCTAGTGAATTTTGGTTTATTTATGGTAGCCATTGTCTATTCATTAGGACTAAAAGGTGGATCTGAATAAGTCTGGGTAGGACCAAAGCTTCTCATCACATCCCCTAATACTCGGCCGAAGTTGAAAGATCCCGAGTCAAACCTTGTCCTTTGATTGCTAAAGGTGTATGATGGGGACCTTTCAGCCTTAAAGTAAGTTCAACCAACCTTACTTTCACCATTAAGTAACTTTTTGATACATTATATTGAAGGTTAATCGGTATTTTGAGATTCTCTCTTAGTCATTCAATAAACAGGATCTTCAAAAAGCATCATCATCTCGCATACGTACCATTCTCCTAGTTAGTAAGAGAGAATGGAAATATTCATCCTGGTTGCAATTTACATGCTTCATATTGCATAAGTGCGTGTGTTTTTCCATCAAGTATATGGTTGGAACATGAAACAAACGAATCCCGGTCTTAAATCTTTCCCAAGTATAAATCTATCTATTTCACATATACTCCTGATTCTATAAGGTATACTTGGATTTCGAGTGGATTGTGGTTTATTTACGGCTGCCTTTCTCTGTTCCATAGGACTAAAAGTCAAATTTGAATATGTATGGGTAAAACCAAAGCTTCCTATCACTTTCCCTCATACTCGTCTAAAATTTACATATAACCCCGTCCTTCGATTGTTAAAGCTATAAGATGGGGTCTTTTTCGGCATTAAGGCACTTTCAACCAACCTTACTTTGACAGTTAAGTCACTGATTGATACATTATGTTGAAGTTTAATTGTTATTTTAATATTTTTTCTTCGTCCTTCAATAAATAGGTGTTTCTTAAACGTATTCTAATCTCGTATACCTGCCCTTCTCATTGTTAGTTCTAGATAATGGCAATATTCCTCCTCCTTGCAATTTTATTGCTTCATATTGATTATGTACGAGTGTTTTTCCTTCACGTACATGGTTGGAACATGATACAAATGAAGACATGTCTTTAATCTTTCCCAAGTAGCAATCTATCTCTTTCATCATATACTTCTATTTCGTTGAGGTAGAATTGGATTTCTGGTTGATTTTGGTTTATTTATAGCAACCATTGTGTATTCATTATGACTAAATGGTTGATTTGAATATGTTTGGGTAGAACCAAAGTTTCTCATCGCAATCCCTCATACTCGGCCGAAGTTGAAAGATCCCGAGTTAAACCTTGTCCTTTGATTGTTAAAGGGGTATGATGGGGAACTTTCAGCCTTAAAGTAAGTTGAACGAACCTTGCTTTCACCATTAAGTCCTTTATTGATACATTATGCTGAAGGTTAATATGTTTTTAGAGATTCTCTCTTAGTCCTTCGATAAACTGGATCTTCAATAAGCATCATCATCACGCATACATACCATTCAACTAGTTAGTAAGAGATAAGGGAAATATTCATCCAGGTGTCAATTTACTTGCTTCATATTGCATAAGTAAGAGTGTTTTTCCATCAAGTACGTAGTTGGAACATGATACAAACTAATCCCGGTCTTAAATCTTTCCCAATGTAGAAATCAATCTATTTCAACGTATACTCCTGATTTTTTAAGGTATACTTGGATTTTGAGTGGATTATGGTTTATTTACGGCTGTCATTCTCCATTCATTAGGACTAAAAGTCAAATTTGAATATGTCTGGGTAGAACCAAAGCTTCCTATCACTTTCCATCATACTCAGTCAAAATTTACATATAAAGTCTCAAAACCCAGTCTTTCGATCGTTAAAGCTGTAAGATGGGGTCTTTTTCGGCCTTAAGGCACTTTCAACCAACCTTACTTTGACAATTAGGTCACTTATTGATACATTATGTTGAAGTTTAATCATTGTTTTTATATTTTCTCTTCGTCCTTCGATAAATAGGTCCATCTTAAAAGCATCCTAATCTCACATACATGCCCTTCTCATTGTTAGTTCGAGATAATGGCAATATACATCCACGTTGCAATTTTATTGCTTCATATTGATTATGTACATGTGTTTTTCCTTCACGTACGTAGTTGGAACATGATACAAATGAAACGAGGTCTTTAATCTTTCTAAAGTAGCAATCTACCTCTTTCATCATATACTTCTAATTCGTTACGGTAGACTTGGATTTCTGGTGGATTTTGGTTTATTTATGGCAGCCATTGTCTATTCATTAGGACTAAATGATGGATATGAATATGTCTGGGTAGCACCATAGCTTATCATCAAAACCCCTCATACTCGGCAGAAGTTGAAAGATCCCTAGTCAAACCTATCCTTTGATTGTTAAAGGTGTATGGGTATTTTGAGACATTATGTTGAAGGTTAATAGGTATTTTGAGATTCTCACTTCGTCCTTCGATAAACAGGAATTTCACAAAAGCATCATCATCTCACATACCTACAATTCTCCTTGTTAGTTGGAGATAATAGAAATATTCATCCAGGTTGTAATTTCCTTGTTTTATATCACTTAAGTACGTGTGTTTTTCCATCAAGTAAGTGGTTGGAAGATGATACAAATGAATCTCGGTCTTCAATCTTTCCCAAGTAGCAATCTATCTCTTTCATCACATACTCATGATTTGTTAAGGTAGACTTGGATTTCGTGTGGATTCTGGTATATTTACGGCTGCCATTCTATGTTCATTAGGAATAAGAGTCAAATTTGAATATGGATGGGTAGCTCCAAAGCTTCCATCACTTTCCTGCATACTTGCCCAAAATTAAAAGATACTGAGTCAAACCCATTCCTTTGTTTGTAAAAGTTGTAAGATGGGGTCTTTTCTGCCTTAAAGCACTTTCAACCATCTTAATTTGACAATTAGGTCACTTATTGATACATTATCGTGAAGCTTATTCAATATTTTGATATTCTCTCTTCGTCCTTCAATAAATAGGTTCTCTTTTAACGTATACTAATCTCGCATACCTGCCCTTCTCATGTTTAGTTCGAGATAATAGCAATATTCATCCTCATTGCAATTATATTACTTCATATTGATTATGTACGAGTGTTTTTCCACCACATACATGGTTGGAACATGATACAAATGAAGCCATGTTTTTAATATTTCCCAGGTAGCAATCTATCTCTTTCATCATATATTTCTTGTGGATTTTGTTTTATATATTGCAGCCATTGTCTATTCATTAGGACTAAAAGGTGGATTTGAATGTGTATAAGCAGCACCAAAGCTTCTTATCACATCCCATCATACTTGGCTGAAGTTGAAAGATCTCGAGTCAAACCTTGTCATTTGATTATTAAAGGTGTATGATGGGGACCTTTCAGCCTTAAAGTAAGTTCAACCAACCTTACTTTCACCATTAAGTCACTTATTGATACATTATGTTGAAGGTTAATTAGTATTTTGATATTCTCTCTTATTCCTTCGATAAACACGATCTTCAGAAAAGAATTATCATCTCACATACGTACCATTCTCCTGGTTAGTTTGGGATAATGGAAATATTCATCCAGGTTGCAATTTCCTTGCTTCATATTGCTTAAGTAAAATTGTTTTTCAATCAAGTACGTGGTTGGAACATGATACAAAGGAATCTCGGTCTTCAATCATTCTGAAGTAGCAATCTATCTCTTTCATCATATTTTTTTGATTTCTAAAGGTGTACTTGGATTTCGAGTGGATTGTAGTTCATTTACAGCTGCCATTCTCTGTTCATTAGGAATTAAAGTTGAATTTGAATATGTCTGGGAAGCACCAAATCTTCCCGTCACTTTCCCTCATACTCAGCCAAAATTAAAAGATACTGAGTTAAACCGAATCCTTTTATTGTGAAAGTTGTAAGATGTGGTCTTTTTCATCCTTAAGGCACTTTTAACCAACCTTACTTTGACAATACGGTCACTTATTGATAAATTATGTTGAAGTTTAATCGATATTTTTATATTCTCTCTTGTTCCTTCGATTAATAGGTTCTTCTTAAACGCATCCTAATCTAGCATTCAAGCCATTCTCTTGGTTAGTTCGAGATAATAGCAATATTCGTCCACGTTGCAGTTTTCTTGCTTCATATTCATTATTTAAGAGTGTTTTTCCATCACGTACATGGTTGGAACTTGTTACATATAAAAGCCAGGTCTTTAATATTTCCCATGTAGAAAGTTATCTCTTTCATCATGTATTCATAATTCGTTAAGGTTGACTTGGAACTTTGGTTTATTTATGGCAGCTATAGCCTATTCATTATGACTAAAAGGTCTATTTGAATATGTCTAGCTAGGACCAAAGCTTCTCATCGCATTCCCTCATACTCGGCCAAAGTCAAAAGAACCCGAGTCAAACTTTGTCCTTTGATTGTTAAATGTGTATGATGGGGACCGTTCAGCCTTAAAGTATGTTTAACCAACCTTACTCTCACCATTAAGTCACTTATATACAATATGTTGAAGGCTAATCGGTATTTTGAGATTCTCTCTTAGTCTTTCGATAAACAGGATCTTTGGAAAAGCATCATCATCTCGCATACATACCATTCTTCTGGTTAGTTTGAGATAATGGAAATATTCATCCAGGTTAAAATTTCCTTGCTTCATATTTCTTAAGTACGAGTTTTTTCCATAAAGTACGTGGTTGGAACACGATGCAAAGAAATCCTGGTCTCCAGTCTTTCCCAAGTAGAAATATATCTTTTTCAACATATACTCCTGATTTGTTAAGGTAGACTTGGGTTTCGGGTGGATTGTTCTTTATTTACGGCTGCCATTCTCTATTCCTTAGGACTAAAAGTCAAATTTGAATATGTCCAGGTAGCACCAAAGCTTCCCATCACTTTCCCTCATACGCGGCTAAAATTTAAAGATACCGGGTAAAACCCGGCCCTCTGATTGTTAAAGTTATAAGATGGGGTCTTTTTCGGCCTGAAGGAATTTTCAACCAACCCCTCTTTAACAATTAGGTCACTTATTTATACATTATGTTGAAGTTTATTTGATATTTTGATATTCTCTCTTCGTCTTTCGATAAATAGGTTCTTCTTTAACGCATCCTAATCTCGCATACCTGTCAGTCTCTTGGTTAGTTCAAGACAATAGCAATATTCATCCACATTGCAATTTTCTTGCTTCATATTCATTATTTAAGATTTTTTCCATTACGTACGTGGTTGGAACATGTTACATATTAAAGCCATGTCTTTAATCTTTCCCAAGTAGAAAGCTGTCTTTTTCATCATATACTCCTAATTCGTTAAGGTAGACTTGTATTTCTTGTGAATTTTGGTTTATTTATGACAACCATTGTCTATTCATTAGGACTAAAAAGTGGATTTGAATATATCTGGGTAGCGCCAAAGCTTCTCATCGCATTCCCTCATACCTGGCCGAAGTTAAAATATCCTGAGTCACACCTTGTCCTTTGATTGTTAAAGGTGTATGATGGGGACCTTTCGGCCTGAAAGTAAGTTCAACCAACCCTACTTTCACCATTAAGTAACTTATTTATACATTATGTTGAAGGTTAATCGGTATTTTGAGATTCTCTCTTAGTCCTTCGATAAATGGGATTTTCGGAAAAGCATCATCATCTCGCTTACATACCATTCTCCGGGTTAGTTCGAGATAATGGAAATATTCATCCAGGTTGCAATTTCCTTCCTTAATATTTATTATGTAAGAGTGCTTTTCCATCAAGTACGAGGTTGGAACATGATACAAAGGAATCCCGGTCTTCAGTCTTTCCCAAGTAGAAATCTATCTTTTTCATCATATACTCCTGATTTGTTAAGGTAAACTTGGATTTCTGGTGGATTGTGGTTTATTTACAGTTGCCATTCTCTGTTCCTTAAGACTAATAGTTGAATTTGAATATTCCTGGGTAGCACCAAAGTTTCCCATACCTTTCCCTCATACTCAGACAAAATTAAAAGATACCGAGTCAAACCCATCCATTTGTTTCTTAAAAAGGTAAGATGGGGTC
>JAULKK010284854.1:0-13930 GCA_032355705.1 Rubia peregrina
AAATTGTATTAGTATATAAGTATAATTACTACTGACTGATGCCTTATTAGATTCCCTATAACACATATACAAAATAACAATTTTTCACAAGTTTTAATTATTTCTAATAAAAGATACAAGGATTAAATATTTTTCGAATCAAAGTCAAAGTATGCAATTTAAAATGGGGCAGATGGAGTATGATTTTTATTTTACAAAGTCATGTCCATAAATTTGTGGGTAGACCACCTTTGCAGAGGCTTCTCATCTCACAAAACATGTAGATAAAAACAAGGGAAGCTTATCATTAATTAAATTAGAGGCAGACGGAGAGAAAGACTGACTTATCATAGTAAAATTAGAAAAGAATGTGGGGAATTTTATACAAGAATACTTACCAAACCTGTAAGTGATTATTCAGAGAATTACCTATATTACTTCCTAAGAAAAATCCCTAAAATCATTTTGATTTACAAAAACCAAGAGTTAGTCAAATCTTTCTCTATGAAGAAGCGGAAAATGCAGCATTTTCCCTGAATAAGAAAGCGCATCAGGATCTAATAGATTTGTAAGAAAAAATATTTATGGAAAATTAGGATATAATTAAGGATGACTTAATTCTAGCTATAAATGATTTTAATAATGGATCTATAATCCCAATAACGATTTCTTCAATATAGATTATCTTAATATCTCAAAAACCAACTCCCAATAGAATGATAATTTACTCCATTTTGATAACATTTTATGGATTTAGTATTTCTTCATGATGCAGGGCGAATGACGGCGAAAATTGAAGAAGCGATGGTTCGCCGTAAATGTTCGGTACGGTTTTGATCATAACTTTTGCATTCAGACTCGGAATCAGGCGATTCCGGATGCGTTGAAACCGTCGGAATCAGGCATAGCCAGAATCACCATTTGAGGTCGCTTAAGGCCTCAAAATCACAATTTACTATTTTTTTTATTGTTTTCCAATTTTATTTTTATTTCCGAAATTAGTTCCGAAATTTCCTCTCTCTTTTTTTTCTTTCTATTTTTTCCTTTTAGTATTTAAAGATCTCATGTTCGGATATTTTTATTCATTCATAATAATATTTTTCGAGATTATTTTCTCTCTCTGGTGGATTCCATAACCAAAATTTAGGGTTTGTGCTTGCAAACCTTAATTGTTCTTCAAGATTCGTGCTTGCGGATCTCTTTGATTTCTGACTGCGTCACTTCTACATTCATAACCAGTGACCGTTGAGACGCATTAGACCATTGTTTAACTCGTGTAGATTAACAACATCAATATGGTTCATTGTGCATAATGTCATAGCTACGAGGGATTCTTGGGGTAAGACTCTCTTTTGACTTAACCAACAAGGGCACATCTTCAAAACATAGGAAAATAATTATGCTATACTCCGTAACAACAATTTGGATGGTTTGAAAAATGAGAAACAAACAGCTCTACGACCTTTCCTACGTGGAATAGGAAATTAAGGGAAAAGGAAATAAGCCAAAATATCCTCAATACTCCTCCTCAAGTAAGAGCATACTAATAAAAAAAATGCCCAACTAAGAAGAATTTGAAACTGTTGTCGTCCAAGAGTTTTTGTAAACAAGTCAGTTGGTTGACTTGAAATACGAAGTAAAAATTTGGCCAGACTGAATAAGATCACGAACAAAATGAAAATCGATCTCATTATGTTTAGTGCATTTGTGAAAAACCAGATTGGCTGCAATATGTATAGTTGGTTAACCATCACAAAATAGACGCAATGGAGAGGAATAACTAACTCCCAGTGAAGAAAGAAGATATTTTAACCATAGAAGCTCATAACAGGAAGCAAACATAGAACACTAATAAGAAAATGAATGAGAAATTGCTGATTACTTCCTTGTCTCCGCAAAATAGGCGACTCACCCAGTATTACAAAATATCATGTCACAGATATACGCGTAAGAGGACACATCGCCTAATCTAAATTACAATAAGCATTCAACTGTTAATAACTCCGAGAAAAAAAGAAAAGATCCTAGCCTGAATGGCTCTTAAGATACTGCAACACTCGTAGCCCAACTTTCCATTGCGCAATACGAGGAGTCCGTATGAAATGAGAAAGTGTATGAACAGAAAACTGAGCTCCGACTAATGATAGTATGATAAATGAGATGACCAATCAGACATTTGTACCTCACATGATCCTCATAAGGCGGGATCTTGATGCGTGCCAAGTCACGTTGTTGCTCCATAGGAAATATGTAGGCTCTGCAACCTACATCCACAAATTTGAAAGAATATCCGACTTATATCTTTGTTGTGATAAAAACAAACCACCATGCTTATGATAAATCTCAATCCCCAAGAAATACTTAAGAGGACCAAGTTCTTTATGTGAAAGCAAGCACTTAAGTAGGACTTGAACTCCGTTAGAATTGCAGAACTAGTGCCAACAATAATAAAATCATCAACATAAAAGAGAACATGCAAAGAGATAGAATCATGAGTAAATGTTAATAAATAATAATCACCCTTACTCTGCACAAAACTAAACAAGTGTAGAGTTGCAGCAAGTTTAGCAAACCAATTGTGAGGAGCCTGACGAAACCATGTAATGAAGATGAAACAGTGTAACCCAGAGGTGGTTGCATATAAACCTCTTACTCAAAATCACCAAGTTAAAAGGCGTTGTGAACTTCCATTTGATGAATTTTCCAACCCTTGATAACATCAATAGAAAAAAAGTGAACCTAGTTCATCTTAGCAACATGCGTGAAAGTTTTAGTAAAGTTAGTACCTTCAGTCTGATGATTTTCAAGAACAACTAGACGAGTATTATGGCGTTCAATAGAACTATTGAATATGTGTTTGGTGAAAGACCCATTTACTACCAATGGCAGTCTTTCCAGGAGGAAGAAGAGACATAGTCCAAGATATTGATTTCAACTGCCATGACCGCACACCATTTCTCATGACAAGAATTCTCACCATAAGTTGCAGAGTCAAAACTATCTGTAACTGCAACTAAAAATTGCCAAATCAAAAAATTATAACAGAAGAAAATCACCTACAGAATAGACAACAGTTATGGATAATGCATGACACGACAAAGTGGGCGAGACAGGGAGACTGCGCAAATATCAAATGAGCATGAGGCAGGCAACCACGCATGCTACGAAAATCTTCAGAAAGAGGCATTTGGACCTCGACCTCCAAAGCAGATGGAGGTGGCGCAACACTGTAGTTCAAAAGGCGGTGGTGATGGCAAAACACCCGATGGTGGCACGCATGAGTTGGCCCATAGCTCATAAAAAATAATAGGAGATGGTGCATCATCCGAGACATCGATGACTTAAGCAGACTCAAAAACTGGCGCAATTGAAAAATAGTCTTCACAGAAGAAAAAAAATCATGAATGTAGAAAATAGTTCGAGACTTAATCATTAGCATGACAACCACTCTTACCACTAGGATAGCCAAGAAATATGCACTTTCGACCGCAGGTAACGAAATTATCACACTTTCGAGGAAGTTGAGAAGCAAAACATAGACACCCAAAAACTCGGGAAATCCCATTTTCGGCATGGGACCATGAAGCATTTGATAAGGTACGCATCCATTAAACAAACAATTTGGTGTTCTATCTATCAAATAAGAAACAAAGAGAATGTATTCTCCCCAAAAGTAATTGGTAGGTGAGCATGAAATCAAAGAGCATGAGAAACATTGAGTAGATGGTAATACTTGCGCTCAATACGACCATTTTTTCCAGCGTCTCAACACAAGATGTTTCAAACAAGATTTCGGCCTTGGTGAAAATGATCCAAGAGGCAAGAAATCATTTCCAATGTTAGCATGTACACGTTGAACTTGGTGGTTGAACTGTTTAATAAAAGAACACAAAATTCCTTCATCTTGGCAGCTAACAAATATACCCAGACAACCAAGGAATAATCTTCAACAGTACTTTAAAAATAGTAATAAGAAGCTCTACTTAAAGATAGTGAGCTATAATGCCCACAAACATCATAATTAATTCAAATTGATTTCTAGTTCTATGAGAACATAATGGAAAACTATTACTACTCCCCTCATCTCTCTACAAGTGTCTTAGTTCACTATTAATCAATACAGTAGATACTGTGAATAGTTTAAAAATGAGTGGAAAGATACTTATAGAGTGACGGAGGGAGTAGTCTCTCTTTCTCGGAACTTCATGCTCTTCAATTGTTGCAGGAAATTCAGGCTCCACTTTCGACTCCACCCATTCTTCTTTGTGAGTATCGGAGTTCTACCTACATATTTGCTTATCCATTCTTCCATCAAAGGTCGAAACATATCAGGATTGGTTATCATTTTGTCCAAGAGCAAATTGATGATAGTTCCTTGCTTGTTTGACGTGTGCGCTCTCTTAATCAGATTGCTAACACATTCATTAAAACAGTTGGACAACTCGCTTTGTTTCTCTTCGGTCTAAACTTCACGCCGCTCCACCTCTACCTCCATGAGGTTCTTTTTTGGGGGGGGGGTGTTGGGTATTACGGTGCATATCAAGACTTTGTAATTGAATATACTTATGTTACTTAGTTTTGCTTGATTTCCAAGTAAATCGAAGTATATATACTTGTTGAAATATTGTGAATATTAAAAACAAAGAAATGACTTTATCTAAAAAAAATCATGTCATCTCATACAAAAAATTATAACTTAAACTTAATAACAGACTCAAAAATTGAAACAGAGAAATTAATCGAATGAAAATGAAAAACCAGAAAGTAAATATAAAGTATCCACATAGTAAATACTGGCAGTTGTTATTTAAAAATAAATAAATCATGCAACTATTTATTAAACTAAAGTAATTTAAGTATTGTAGATGGCATTCTAGTTTCGGTTGCTACTATATCTTTAGAAACATCTTTGAAGAATTAAGATCCAAATTCTTTCATAATTGGAACATAGGGATACCTATACTTTTTCAAAAAAAGAAGAAGGAATACCTATATATTTTATGTGTTATCCTATTAAAATATTTTCATCTATTTAAATTTTTTATACGAATAGAAAATAAATGTGAAGACACTTTTATAGTGATAATAAGCAAAACCAATTAATTTAGTTCTTATCTTAAAACACACTTTCCATTATGGAATATTTTTTTCTTTTTTAAACATATATATAATATTGGAGTTTAATGCCTTACATTCTTTTAAGGTAGAATTTTTTTAAGGCTAAGTATTGAGAAAAACAATTTTCCCATAAACTTATGGAAAGACGGAGTTTAATTAAAATAATAAAAGGTCAAAGATTTTAGTTGCAATATTAAAAATTTATTATGCAACGTGTAGTTGTTATAAAGTTTATAATCTGATTCATGAAACCCAAATTTTTTTTATCTTCATTTCTTTAAATTTACACTTTAAACCTTTGCATTTTCATGGCTTATGGAAATACATTATTTCAATAGAGGGACTCTTTATTATATTTGATAAATAATAAAGTTTAATAATTAAAGTGGATTTAAATATGAAATTTTTATCAATTAATTTCTTACCATCATACGTATAAAAAAGCATACTTTCCATTATGAAATAATATTTTTTACTTTTAAAAACACACTATATATATATAGTATTGGATGTTTAATGTCTTACATTTTCAAAAGTATATATTTTTATAGTCAAAATCTTGGGAAAAACCATCTTTCCATAGGCTTATGGAAAGACGAGTTTAATTAAAATAATAAAATGTAAAAGGTTTTAGTTACAATATTAAAATTTTATATGCAACGTGTAGTAGTTATAAAGTTTATAACCCGATTAATACAACCCAAAATTTTTATATTCATTTCTTTAAATTTACATTTTAAACCTTGGTCTTTCCATGACATATGGAAAGACCGTATTTTAAGAGACGAACTCTTTTTATATATGATAAATAATAAAGTATAATAATTAGAGTGAAATTAAATATGAAATCTTTGTCAATTAATTTCTTACCATTATACGCATAACTAGAAATAATCTTGAATTATATACTGTAACGACAAGTGAGATATTGTAATTATCACATTAATGTTGTGGTTTATCCATTGACGCGTGATTTGAAATGTTAGTAAATCACTAAATCTTTATAAACTAAGAATTTAATTTTAGACGGAAAACAATTATTTTAACAGTTATCCAATTTTATTTTATTTTATTTCTGATTTTGAAAATCCAAATTTGATAATCCTTTATGGAATTAATGCTCCACCTATAATGTTGACCTTTTCCCACCTACCCTATTAGCATTTATTATCTCAGTATATCTTCTTTAGTATAAATATGTTGGATACATTCTACTGAATTAATCTATGAATTTTACTTTACATTCAGGATACAGAATTGTTGGATTAAGAGTTTCCTCATGAAGAACTCGAACAAAGATCGATTTTCTCCATACTCTGAGTCCCATAAGCGAGGCAAAAATTTAAGTGGTAACTTTATACTTCATAGATTTTTATCTTTAAAAAAGTTATATTTTTGGTGAATTTTTTGAATCGCATAAAAGTTTTGGTGGATTTTTTTAATCATTTTAAAAATTATAATTTTTGAAGATAGTTTTGTGTTGTTATATTCCATGTCTATTTATTTACACGTTTCTTCAAATCAACTTCTGGTGTGTGTTTCATCTCAGTCCTATCTGTTTGGCATGTGGTAGATTTTGTGTTATTTTTCTCTCTAAAAGTTGTTATTAGTATTTCCCTTTAAAAGTCACCATAGAAATATTTGAATTGTCAGTCAAAACATATAAATTGATTGTAATTCATGTATATTGGTATTTTTGCTAATTCTATAAATAAAAAAGGATATAAATTCCCTACTCACATAGTGAGATCAAGACTCTATTTTTTCCTATATGTATTATTTAAAATATATTTGGTGTTTTTTTCCAGATAAGGAGAAAATTGCAAAAGAAGTTAAACATCATCGAGCGAAGCAAAGAAAGCCACTTGATCCTTATGGTTTGGATCTTTTCACCTCTGGAAGAGTTTCAAAACCGAAAAATCCTTATTTTGTTACGCAGTTAAGGAAACGGAGACAAGACAACTTGGTAAGTAATTTGTCCAGATCAATTTTTTCTATTCACATTTAAATGATTTGAAATCAAAACTAGTTTCATCCTTTAAGAAGTACCAACATACATTTATTAACTAGAATTTTCAACTTATTTTAAATGAAATTATTGTTGGTGAGAAGTAACATTGATAATCCGTATTGTTTTAGTATGTTCCCCCTCAAGTTATTAGAGATTACAAGCTTAATCTTCCCGATGAGATAATCCTTCGAGATTCAGAAGGGAGGGAGTGGAGCGCAAATTATGGTATTTGGCCGTCAGATAAACAGCCTTGCTATGTCGGTGGATGGAAATACCTCTGTCAAGTCAACTTAGTTGCACAAGAAGATATCTGTATTTGCGAATTTAAAAAACGAGGAGATAAAAACCTCGTCATTCGGGTGCAAATTGTCCGCGCCGCAAATTTCGCATAATCAGACGATTGTTAATTTCGTCGAGTTTTTCAGAATTAAGATTGCATATGAACTATTCTCTTTAAATTTGACCATAAGGATCTTGTAAGGATTTTAATTTTTTAATAAAAAATTTAAGTTGGGTTATTTTCTCATTGTTATATAATTTGTAATAATCAATTGTTTGTCATTTCATTGATGATATACAGCATACCATTTAAAAAAAATTATTTCTTGGATATATGCAATCCATTCTTATTAATGTTAGGACATAACTTATAGTAACTTGACAAGTATATGTGTATAAGTGGTTAAAAGTAATTAAATTTTAGGTTCAATTCATGGTAGACTTTAGCTATATTTTGGTGCTTATTTCATTTATTTGTGATTTTCAATGTTTCACTGAAAAATACCTTCGACTCTTAATACCTTCTACAAAATTGAATTGAAGATGTTCATATTTTCAGAAATAATTACTAATTAATTTGATTTTAACATGTTAAAAATTAGGTCTTAGATCAATGTCATATAATGATTTAAGTTCTCCTTAATTTTTTTTAAAAATATTTTCTAGTAAACTAGAAAAGAAAATGAATACAATTCTACTTCCCACGAACAAGAAGTCTGGCCTCGTGTTGATTAGTGCACATAAGATGCCAAGCTTCAACAAGAACAATGAATAATTTGGGTTATATTAAAATCTAGAAATTGCTAAGAAATGGTAAATATTTAGTGACAGAATATTGTCTTCCAAGCACGTGTTCGTTTTTCTAAATATTGCTAGATAAATGGCATGTGAATTCAGTTCTCCGACACTTATGACTTTGGTTATGGACCTTAAAATAATTAAAGTAAAAAAAGGTGTACAATCCTTTTTACTTCGACTCTTAATAATCGAAGTTATAAGATTTACCAGAAACTAGAATTGAAACCACATCTAGTGTCGGGTGGTTCGACTTCCCATTTTTTAAAGCTACGTAACTCAAATTGAATGCAATCTCTTTTAAGATACGAAGAGGGAGCAATTGAATCATGGTTGTTAACATGAAACAATATGACAAGTATTTTTTATTTACGTTTTATGTCTAAAGAATAAAGAATATACTAAGGCTCTGTTTGGCAGAGTTGTGCTTTTAAGCAAAGCTAGCTTATTTTGAAAGTTGGGGGAGACCAACTTATGCTTTTGTCCCAAAAATAACTTCTGCTTTTGCCCCAAAAATAGCTTTTGCCTTCAAAATAAGCTATTTTTTTGCACTTTACCAAACACTAAAAAGTTCTTTGCTTATAAGCACATCAGCTTAAAAGCCCTGCCAAACAGAGCCTAAGTAACTCTCTTAGTAACCAAAATCATTTCCTTTTTTTGGTTCTAGTTTTTTACTAATCCCAATACATGCTCCAATTTTGATGCAAGAGCCAATTTAACCTTCATTTAGACTCTTGTATTAAAGTTATTGTCACATTTGATACGCTCCCTATTAAATCTCCTAATTATTTTTAGGATAAATACATTACATACAAAACTTAGCACACTATAGCAGGGTGTGACGTCAACGACGGTTAAAGTGGTAGGACGGTGTTTATGATACACCATCCCTAGCACCACCATTTTCCAACGTACCACAATGCATAGTGTTGTATAACCGCTGTGTTGTATTGAATGCCACGATACTGTTTTGCGATGTGATACCCTTTTTTTAACGCTATCAAATATTACTAATATGAAACTCCTTACGAAAATTATGTTTGCGGAATGATTAGAAGTACTCGTCAAATGGTGGATCGAAGTACCTTCTTTAAATAAAGAAGACATCCGGATTCAATAGATGAGCACAACTTCTCAGTGACACAAGGTCTACTTCATGAACCAATCACCACTAGCACACAAAGAATGACTAGTTCTAAGCACAAAATCAAAAATAAAAAACCTAACATTTAAAATTTTGAATTAGCAACGAGTTAAAACTCAAAATATGATGTATTTCATTGATAAAATAATGAATAAAAACATTGAACCCCATCCTCTATTTATAATTTGATAAATAATTTGATAAATCCTGGTAGAAATTAAAGACAAAGAAGACATAATTTGATAAATCCTGGTAGAAATTGGAATGACTTATGACAATTTTAATAAGCTAAATAATATCAAAATAAGCCTCCTAATCTAACCTATATCATGGCCGAATTCATACTAGAATCATGGTCGAATTCTATCTTATCTAAACCTACCAAATCTTATCTAATCTTTCCAAATATGATCAAATATAATCTTACAAAATCTAATCATATTTGAATTGATCTTCTAAGGCCTAAAACAGTGTCTCAAATTCATATCTTCTTGGACCAATGTGGCCAAGATTATCATGGGCTAAAACATAATAAAGTTAAATTAAGAAGACTAAATTATTTTTTTGATCTCCAACATATGTTGCAATACCATCCTTTGGCCCCTGATGTCAATACCGCATCCTTTCAGTACCCAACAAATTCAAAATGATTTGTTTAGTTCCCAAGTTGGTTTTCAAGGTGGTTGTCAGGTGGTTTTGGGGACCAAACAAATTATTTTGAATTTGTTGGCTACTGAAAGAAGGCGGTATTGGCATCGGGGACCAAAAGATGGTATTGCGACATGAGTTGGGGACCAAAAAAATAATTTAGTCAACTAAGAAATCAGTAAACTGTTGTTGAACCAGCCCACTAAATGAAGGTCCAGCCGGTTGTTTTAAGACGCTTCATTAATATTCAGCTTTAAGACTTGGATCCTTGGAAACAAGAATGACATTAATCCAAGGTATCTCCCTTGTGATCTTAGAATCTTCATCATGATCTTCTTTATAAATGCATTCAAGGCCGCATCTCTAAGTTTCTTCCTTGACCTAGTCATAGGACCTGCCAAATCACTTAGAGGATCTCGAACATGACCTTTGAATGTTTTATCAAGCCTTGATATGTTCATTTATGGAGTTATCCTGAATATTCGTATCATTTACGGTACCGAAAGCTACATTCTTTCTACTTCGAAATGGTATCTTGTTTAACAATTTGTTATGTCAATAGAACTTCTATACAATGGCATTCGATTTCGGAATTCAATTTAGTAGAAGGGAAACAGAGCTCGAAAGGTTAATCAATTTGTTCGATGTGGTTATCGTAGGTGTAGTTTACAAAACTAGAACTTAAATTAGTTTCCTTTTGAAACGTACACATGAAATGTGTGGCTAGTTACGAAATCAGATCAAATTTCAGAAATTGTAGTCATTTTTTTTTCAATTTGTGAATTAGAAGCGGTGTTCGTCTACAGCAATGTCGTTGTAAGCACATGTTTGTCTCGAAACAAAAACCATTTCCATAACATCGCATGCATTACAACTAAATAAAATCTAGAACAATATCAATAGGAAGCGCTAGTGACAATAATTTACTAAACAAAACTCTTAACATTGAATCTGGAATTAACTACTCCTTCCGTCCCATGAGATTTGGCCTATTTGCTTTTTCAAAGTCAAACTTGGTAAATTTTGACCCTAAATATAAATTAATATATACATAATAAATATGTCATGTGAGATATTTTTAGATTCATCTTAACATATATTTTCTAAATATAATTTTTTATGCGGAACTGTTATGTGTAGTTAGAGATATTGACGGTCAAACATGATTATTGAAGACCGTGAAAAAGTAAATAGGTCATTACTCATGGGATGGAGGGAGTATATAACATGAGTATTGAAAATGAACAAAAGCAAATGGTATTGAAGTATATTGTAATGGCCATGGCAAGAAAGCCATCCTCCAACCTAATGTGAAGAATTTATCATCTTCCTTGGATTTTGAGCAGGCTTGGAACAACCAATTGGTGTCGCCATCATCTTTAAAGATAGGTTTTAAATTTGACCTTAGATACGACAAAATTTTAGGGGATTCTTAAATTTATAATTCTACGTCAATATTACTAGGTTGCGAAGAGATGCACGTCTTACAACTAGCCGAATGAAACGTACCTGGCATTCAATTTATAGTTCTCATAATCCCGCTGTTCCCATTGACAACTTGGGTTGGAACTACCTTGTCTTTCATTGTTGATTTTTTAAAATTGCATCCTTGTAGGGAATGAGTTCCACCAACACAAATCTGAGCAAATGCATTTCATATTTGAAAAATGGACCAAACAAGAAAGATTGTCTAGGGTTACCCGCAAAAACCTAAATTTTTAGCATGGTGTAACAATGATATGATATGGAAAAGTAGATTATTCAATCTCTAACATATGTTGCTTCATTCAATTAATATTACATAGTGCTTATTAAAGACTTACCTGAATGAACCTCTTCTTCAGATCTGAAACATAAAGAGATGAAAAAATACATTCAAAATAATTTTTAATGTCCTCTAATCATGTTGAACATAGGCAGATCCTGTGAAGAGTTGGGTGCTGGTGGAGCCCCGACTCAGATTCGTCAATTAGTGGTAAGTAATGTTTTTACCTTTAAGCACTACATGTGATTATCTTCAATCACATAAATTTTAAACTCAAAGAAATTAATAATGTGATTAATAAGAATGGAAAATATGTAAATTCTTTAGATTTTGATTCAGATTTTGGTAATTAAGGTGTTTGGATATGCATGAAGTTGCAGCGGCTAGAACCATCCATTGACAGAGAGGGAGAAAGGTACGACTACAACTCCTTTTTTAATAAATACCATTTAATATATATATATATATATAAGTGGTGTTTTCCCGAGGTTCAACTATTTCAAGTCATTCACATAAATTCGGCTACTTCCAAGAGCATTTTAAGAATTAATTTACAATCTATTATCTTGATACTATAATTCTTTCATTTTTATTTGAAATTGTTGAAAAATTAATTAGGTGATAAAAAAACCTCTTATTTTATATACTAATAAAATTTTATCACAATACTTCAACATTTTATTTAAAAATTAACATTATACCTTTTAATATGTTTTTATACACTATCATTAATCAATACATTTTGTATGCACTTAAAATATTCTTATATTTATAATGTAATATCTAATGTTAGCAAATAGGTGATTTGATATGGAGAAGGACAATTTTAATAGGGAAAGAACAGTTGAGGCACATTTAAGTGGGAGGGTTAGGTTTTTGGGGTGCGATCTTCTATGCATTACCCACCGATTAAAGTATGATTTTTTTTATTTTGAAAAACTCTACGTAATTGTTCCAAAAATGGGAGTTGTGTCCAGTATGTAGGTGCTATAGAAGTGACTTTTATTTTAATTAGTTAAAAAATGAACCCATCGTAATATCAATTTTGGAACCTATCTCGACAGAGTGTAATGATTTGTGAGGCCATCTCATTTATCTATTATGAATATTGTTAGCCATTTTTTCAATAAATTATGGCTTCAAGGGATAAATCATAGCGGCTAGGATTTGACATAAAGTCTCATTGAGTTTCGATTCCAGCGTTTGTTTCGAGACAGGGGATGGAAATGTGATTATATTCTTTTATTAGAAAATATATTAGGCAATCAAGGTTTCGATATCAAAAACGTGATGAGACATAACCAAACAAGTTAAGACATTGTTCTTCTGATATCGAAACCCTCACATGAAATTTTCCACACTCAATCATATAATCCTTTCTCCATCCAAATTCGATTATGACAAACAATATAATAACAAAAACTAATATTAACATATTTGTTTCCAATACGCCTACACTATTACAATATTAAGAAGATATTAATACTTGTTAAGATTCAAATAATTAACCGATTGGGGCGATTTCTCTTTCAAAAGGTCATGCGGCACAATCAGTTTCCTCATTTCGTTATCTCAATCGAATCTTCTGATTTTGTGATTTGTAGTACAAAAGGTTAGACGGCAATGATTCTTAAGTGTTTATTTCACATCCAAGTTGCCATCAAAATCTTGACTAACAATTGCGATAATCAGTGAGGTTCATGAGATTGATTCCTGAATTCTTCAGAACCATCAAAATTTTGAGTATTGGCTACTTATGTTCACCTTCCAAAAAAAGAGTTGAAATATCATCAACGCGTAATAAGTTACCATTGGCTAGATCCCCCCTCCCCCGTGAAAAATATATACTGTATTCAATCTAATGAAGGACTACACTACATCTAACACATGCAAACTCACAACTCTCTTCTGTACAGTGCTTTCGGGTTTCAACACCGAATGCATGCATTCAAGGAGTTTGCAAATCAATTGTTCACTTGCATTTTATGGGGCAATCAGGGATCTCATTGTAATTTGGAAACGGCGCACAAGGGCGCCATTCATGGGCATTCCTACTCTAATGGAAAAATTACATACTGTATAAAAATACAAAAAGTTGTGCAATCAAAATTACTGTCAATAGAAAGTTTCATCCATCTTTGGAAGTAGGAAAAATCAGTGATTTTATTATTCACACATTAAGAATGTATGG
>JAULKK010284864.1:0-13928 GCA_032355705.1 Rubia peregrina
AAACCTTTTAAGTGTACCTTGCGAGCTAGACGCTTAGAAGTCGAGTTGAGTGTACCCTGCGGGCTAGACGCTGCTCTTGTGCCATTTAAGAGGTTCCTGCGAAACCCTCTTGAGTGAAAGATCCAATTTCCGCAAAATCAGAGTCTTCGTAAGGAGATTCATATCATAGGTGGAGCAAGATGTGCCAGAGCAGCTACTAGATGGTCTGAATCAGCAGAGCAGATAGAACAGGGTGTTGTAGTCAGTAAGAATGATAGTGTCGATGAGAAAGGAAAGCTCACAACCGAAGTGCCAATTTGAGCAAGAGGAGATGCAAATGTGAAAGAAGTAGAAATATCAACTGATGCATTAGTGGGATCCAAAAAAAGTAAAGACATCCAGAGAGAGTGGAGATACTGAAGTAGAACCATCAGCATAAGGGAAGGAAGTGTCATCAAACTTAACATGTCTAGTGACATATATCTTTCTGGACGTAGGATTCAAACATTGATGTCCCTTGTATTGGAAGTTGTACCCAAGAAAGACATAAGACAAATTGCACGGAGCAAGTTTGTGAGCTGCATATGAATGAAGATAAGGGTACACACGATAGCCAAATGCATAGAAGTTTGTGTATGTGGGAACTCGTCCATTAATAACTTCAAATAGTGATCGTTCGCCAAGAACATGAGTGGGCAAATGATTGATGGTATAAGTAGTTGTAGGAAAGGTGTCAAGCCAGCGAGAGAGGGAGATATGAGTGGTATAACATAGATAAGCCCATCTCAGCAATATGTCGGTGTTTGTGCTTAGCCCGACCACTCTGCTCAGGAGTATATGGGCAAGAAATCTAGTGATGAATGCCATTTTTCTAAAAGTGAGAGCGCAAGCGACCATTTAAGAACTCAATCATTCCATCACTCTGAAACGCCTTAATAGTGGAAGAAAAATGGTTCTCCACAAAAGCCTCAAAGAAGCAATAAAGATCTCAAAAATAAGATTTGTGATGCAATGGGTAAAACCACGAGAGACGGGAATGATCATCAAGGAAAATAGCATATTAGGAGAGACCATCAGTAGGTAAAATAGGAGATGGCCCCCATAAGTCACAATGAACTAGATCAATTACCCTAGCAACACGTTTATTATTTGAATGAAAAGGTCAAAACTTTCCTTTAGCCTTTTCACACGCATCACAAATGGTAGGTTTGGGCAAAATGATGAAACAAATAAGGATCCAGAAGCACGCAAACTAGAAATAATAGAATACAAAACATGACCGAGTCTAGCATGGCAAGTTTCAAAAGACCCACATGACTTATTTGATTCCACAGTAGATAATAAAGCAGATGCACCATAGTCTAAAACATAAAGTCTATTTTCAATATGACCGTGACCCAATGTTTCCCTAGTGATTTTTTTCCGAATAATAAATCATCAAAGCAAACAACAGATTTTAAATCATGAGTTAATTTGCTAATCGAAAGCAAAAGTTTAGTAATATCAGGCATAATAAGTACATCATAAAGAGGTATAGAATTAGAAATTAGAGAATCACCAGCATGAGTAATAGGTAAGTGAGAACCATTACCAAGATATACGTGGGAAGAACCATCTTAAAGTGTCACGAGATCAACAACCGTGAGAGATGATGCCATGTGTTTTGTGGTGTCAGAGTCTATAATCCACTTGGAGCCATCGGGTCGTCGATGATAAATGCCAATATATCTTGAAATATCACACCGTCAAGAACCAAAATGAGCCATATAACAGAAGGAAAATAAGAAATCAGAAAAGGACAAAAATTTTGCCCAAAAAACTATCAAACGCGTGCAACAGATGGGTGAAAAGAAACTGGCGTGAGTGTAACTCACGCGCGCATTTCAGGACACGCTAGGGTCTAATGTAAGCTGTGGCGAATCCAGAAATTTTTTAATGGGGTAACCAAATACTAATACCCCCTATTTAAAAAATATTAATGGTAAATTATTATTTTTTACATTGGATAACCAAATACTAGTACCCCTATTTTTTTACCATGGTTACCCCATGCCATAAGTTAGATCCGCCCCTGAATGTAAGCATGGTCTAATTCATCAAGAACTGATATGCTCATAGTCTGATGCAATATTGAGCTGACATGTGTGATTGGATGATACGCATGTGGTTTCTGGCACCTCTGCAACTGACTTGTTTGCAAATTGCTGAGGGACACCCATTGCTTTCGAGTCGCTGTCGAAGACCGCCGAGGGGAGAGATGGCAACACGGGGATGAAGACAAAGGTTGTGACCTGACATGAGAGACGTTGATCGATACTGCCGAAAAGAGACACCAGAAATAGCTGAAGGAAGAAGACCGAGGTGAAAAACAAATGGACTACACTACATGAGAACATGAATTTGATATGGAGATGAATACATCGAAGATCTGCCAGAAAATGGAGAGAGACGTCGAAAGAATCACTGTCGGAGGTCGCCGAATGTTGAATGGAATTAGGTGGAATCTGTTTGGAACTTCGACAGAATCAAGTGGTGGTTCGGTCGGCCAGAAAAGGGAGAGAGGGAGGTTGGAAAATGGAAAAAAAATTAGGGTTTATCCTTCAGGATCAGAACTTGCTCTGATAACATGAAAGAATGATTTCTTATGAATCATTTGTTATTGAGAGAAAGAACAAATAGACAAGATTACAGAGATAGAATTGTAGTTAAGAATAACTCTAGTCTACTCATCATTCTTATCCTTACTAGTCATCAAGCTGACTTATCTTAACAATTAAGAACTTGAGCTAAGAAGAATAAATGCAGAAGTAGAAGTGAAGGAACAAGCTTAGCTAGCTCAGTTCCCTTAACTTAACTGTAACCTCAAGATAGTTAGTTATATTTTTTTTGTTACTATTAATAGACAATTTTAAGAAGAAGAGAGCATGATTGTTATGTGAATTCTCTCAAAATTTAGTTTTCCTTTCAATATATCACAAAATCTCCCTACCTCCCTTGTTTATGCCATTTCAAATCTGTAATTCATCTTTTTATTGAATAAAATTCCAATTCTGCTAGCACGCTAAACCAGGGAAGCTGAGCAAAGGAAAAAACCCACCAGTCGAGGTAAGGAGAAAATGAAGCAACATGACAAATGGATTAAAGACACAACAAAGCCGTTACTGCAATCTTCACCAAACAACCTTGTGTAGTTCAGAACGATCACTAAAAAGATACGCCTCCACTGGACAACCACTTCACATAATTATTAATTGATGCATATTTAAAAAGTTGTGATAAATTTACCACCATATTAGAGGATGTAGTGATAAACATTGTTCAGACATGGAAATAGGTGTACTATTAATACATAAATAACAAGGAATGAGGGATATCCATCAGAGTCATGCCTATATTAACATGCAGACCATATACTAACATCAGCAGTCAGATACTAAACGAAACATATTGTAAAGACAAATCGGCAAACTTATTCTTTTAAAACATCAAACCATACAATCACTACAACAAAAAAGTTTCCTCCTAAAATGCTCAAACCTCTTCCTATCAAAATTATAAATCCACGAACCCATTACATAAATCAACTCAAATTCCTAGCTATGTACTTGTAGGGACACTGTGGCTCTTGAGAGGAACAGGATAATAGCCTATTATCCTTCTCTAATTTTACATAACGGGTGCCCTCAGTGATGAGGCACCATCCTCTCAATCTGGTAGGTAAAGTGTGTGCGAGAGAACAACTAGATTGCTTCACTTATACACTAATCCTACCATTGCGGAATTGATGTGGCGGATTTATGAGACAAACCCACCATCTGTAGTACGCATCCTCTTTCCCCATCTACAACCCGGAGAATACTTGGGCACTAATCCCACGTCAGTTCATCCTCGCACTTATTCAGCGGTCATCCAAGATGATATCATTACAACATCATCCAAATCGCGTCCACATTCGCTAATCCTATATGCCAATCTAAGGAAAATCCATAAAATACCTACATCAAAACATATAAACACATACATACCATGTAAATCAACATTAAAAGTTACATATGTTGTGCTTTAATGGCCTCAGGCCAACACATATATAACCGGGCTTGCACCTAAACTAAGTAGAGCATGCGCTTCGACCAATCCCGACCACCACATAAACGATGATTCACCCAATCAAAAGGAGGGATAGTCTTGACATTCCAATCAATCGAATCAAAGTCAAAAAGTCACATAAGTCATTCCCTCAACAAAAAACTACTAAAACACTACCCCTCCAAAGTATCACCTTACCTTATATTGCTCAAATAATGGCCCATTATGGAGGAAAAAACTTGTCCTTGGGCATTTGAAAAAACTTCTAAATCCTCAAAAGATGAGCTCACGGGTTCTTCTAAAAACTGACTATCTGTATATTCTATCTAGGAAAACGTAACGCTGAAATATTCTTAAACACTAAAAAAATTCCATGCACATGTGGCATTCCTATGCAAATGCCTATGCTAACCCAAATAGAAATTACAGTCCCCACACCTAATAACCCTCTCACACATCATCTTTGTTATTTGATATGATACAAGAAGACCACGCATGTATGGACTCTATCAGTAACTAAGATAATCCTAAACCCGCGGCTGGACCAAGAAGATAACTCATGACTTAGCATGTGTCTAGAGAACTCTCAGCCAGCGATAAAAGTGAAAACTCTTTATCTCATTTCCACGCATAAACTTAGCTAATCATCTCCAAGGACAACCTAGCATAAACCCACAAATCATAAGCCATAGTGGAAAAGAAGTGAAAACACTTTGCGGGATTTGCCCAACGAAACCTACATCGGTGCGATCATGGTGAATGGTACATGACTTTGCATGCACCTGAAAAATCACCAGCTAGTGACCCAAGTGCATGACCACTTGCCTAAAAAACACGTGGCCTTGAGATACATCCCAACATCTTCACCCCATTAAGTATTACTCTAACCTAAGCTAACTATCCAGGAAGTAAAAATCCACACCTCGAAAAATCTGACAAGATCAACACTAAGAAATAAGAACCTCGAGGAATAGAAACCCTAATAAAATATTTCAAAGAAACGTAGAAAATGAAAACCACGTCCAAAAAATACAAAAGCAAAACAAACATAAAACCCTTAACATAAACATTTCAATAAAGTCAAAACAATGCAAACTGGCGAGGATCCCAACTATACAAACTATATATCTAAGATTTTCCATCCTTCCCACTACCCGACCCAGTGGCAACATTATCAACCGTCTCCGCATCACTCCTCCTCCGTGCACGAGAATAACCAAATGCCCCTGAAGGCTGGACAGGCTCGTGTGGAGCCTCAGTATCCACATTGGTTGGAACACTCACTTGCTCGATGTATTTGTCTTCGTACTTATCAATCTCACACCTCTCAAGTTCATCGAGGAAGGGCGGCGAGGCTATCTTCTCTAATTCCCCGATTAGGCAAAAATTGTGACCGCCATTCACGACCTCTTGGCCATTGGCCTCGTCCAATTCCATCTTAATGACCACCCTGACTCAGCTATAGTATTAGAACCCTCCAACCCTATACTAGCCAAATAAGGGTTCTGGCCACGAACGTCCGACCACGCACACCACAACTTCACCTCCGCTATCTTAGTGTACATTTTAGTGAAGAAATTGTAAAGATATCTGTCTTTGTCAACCTGTTCACCAAAAATTGAGTTCATCAGCTAGCACAATATCCACTCTGTCTTTCTGGTCACTCAAACTTTGTGTTGTTGTGACTTTCATCTCCAACTCAGTGCACTTCTCTTTATATCGTTTCACCCCCCTTCCAAATTAACCACTTGCTTGTACAAACCCTTCAACACCTCGACATAAATAGAGGTGTATTGAGCCATAACTTCCATGCCACCGATCAACTAAGAAATATACAAACTATTTTCAACAAACGCAACAACATAATATACACCAACACACATACCTGAGCCACTAAACCAAACATCTTGTAGGATACGTCGAGCCTACTAGAGCCAAGCCAGTAGGATTGAATGCCCCCTCCCAATGGGTTCACCTTTTCTACTTCCCACACCTACAACCCCTTAAACCAGAGGCCACATCAGCAGTTAGTAGGGTATCATTTACCCCCGCTAGATCCCTATCTAGTCTGCGGCTTCTTTAATGCCTGAGTGGTTAGCTAGGTGTCACCATGCCTTCCCTCAAATTCCCTCCTACTGCCCTTAGGACTAGAAGCATCAATCCTCAATAAACCCATTCCTGCACCAAAATTCTTAATCATTAATATAAAGCACATACCAACCCAAATTACACACAATTTTTTTGAATACACAAACAGTAGGACACTTTTAAAGTGACAACCTAATTTCTCCATTGGTCAGATTATCGTCATAGAAAATTAAGCTAATTCTTTTATGATCTAAATCTTTAGAGTCAACCTCCCCAACTGATAAAATAATCTATCACGGAACGATAAAGTTCCAAAGAGGCACAAACTTACCATCCCCTCATCTGACATAAAAATACCACCCCTTACATGGCCCACAACTACAAGAAAAGTCTTGTACAAGGTGAATCCCAGGAACAATGGGATACAACGTAAAAAACTCTCTCTCTACCAACACTCCGCGGGTGAAAATTCTAATAAAATCACCAAATTTTATATAACATTCTTCCTGCATTTTTTTTTCACACTTCTAAATATCCACTCGTCATGGACACACCCCTCGGATGGAGCTGAGCAAGAGCGATCCCGTAAGACTCCAAAATGCACACCACAAATTTTGAGAAAGACAAAGTCAATCCATACAAAAAAAGGTGCTCATACACACTAAAATATCCAAATGGAAGGCTCCACACCCTTTCACTAGAAATCGACAACCTAATTTCACACCCATTTAGAGAAAGATGATACCACCTCAGAGCCACTAATGCATCCACACCCATACTACTATCCGTCTCTTTCTGTATTTTAGCTTACCCTCTCTGCAGCCTCCTCATTTCCTCAGACGATGAATTCATTCCCATAGAGTTCATCATTATGCGCAAATTCCCCCACCCATACTCATGTTAGACTGGTAGCGAAGAAAGAAGAGTGGGAACCAACATCCACCATATTTATAAAAAAAAATGAGAGAAGATATAAGGTAGCACCTTCATGCGATGAGAAACTACCAAAATTCCGCTAGCACTTCTAGAAAACCAAAATATGGTAAATTCTGCCAAATCTCGACAAAGCCTTTAAATACATACGAATACATATAAAGTCGTGCCTCGAAAATACACATTTTTGAAGTTAAAAGTTACTTGTGATAGTTATAAATAGGAGTTGTCACCCGTTAAATGCATTACGAAATGATTACTTAACATGCCATTATCCCTACATATCAATCTTCCCTTCGATCTCTGGAACAACGCATCTCATCCCCCAAGAGTGAAGGAATTCTAATCAACTTGTTAATTTTTTTTATATATATTATATCCCCGTGAAGTTATACACAACTCCGCGTTAGCATCTTTTGGTCCATACCCTACAATACATATTTTATCTTCAAAAAAATACAAAATTAACATTTATCAACTTACTCAAAAGTTACAAACACCATGCATTCCTTAACTCTATGGCTGGAGGGGATTATGATATATACATAGCCCACTGAACCCCAAACTTAGAGCCCAGTTTATTACAACTAGTCTGCTTTTACAAATGGAGCGAACATTTCCAGTCCAATAGCAAGCAACCAAAGCCCAGAGAAGACGCAGAAGCACCATCACCCATGACATCCTCCAAAAGGCCACGACTTAGTAGAGGATGAATACACATGAAGACCATGACAAAACAACCAAGAGCTTATGAATAGAGAAGCGGAACATCGGTGAAGGTAAGCGACTTTCACTACACCTCACCTAATAAAGATATCAAGGCTGACTTGGGCATCAGAGCTTCTCTGGGAAATTCCCTGTGGATTCCCAAGCAAGCACATGAACCAGTGGAGTTCTATTGACCAATTTCAAGATTTGTCTCCACCTGGAAGAATTCCCTTGCATCAGTACATAATTTTACTAAACACGTGCATTTTCTAATTGAAAAATAACAATCAACAACAACTAAAAGTTAATAGAACAAATCATGAAAGACGCCAAAACAATAATTCAAAATCATAAAAACAAACAGAGCAACATGAAACAAAAAAAATGCACAAACCAGTCAAACTCGAAGACAAATTTTCAAATTTAACTCTATTATTTATTTTCCTTTGACGCATATTCTTAACACTAGTATCATCTCTTTCTCTATACACACATTTTCATCCTCGCCATGACCTAACGATCAAATTGATTAAAAAAGTAAACAAACCCTAATAATCAAACGAACCTAAAATGAATGAAACTAACCAACTAACCTCAAATCAAACCACACCGAAATGCAGAATCGCCGAAATAGAACAGAAGATGATGGATTTACAGCAGGACCGCCAGGCGGTTACAAGTGATTACGGAAGAAGAAACAATGACTGAATGGAAAATAACATAAACGGTGACAGAACAGAGAGGAACGAAGTTGGCAGATATTATGATAGAAATTTCCAGCAGAAAGATGGAGGCTAAAAGAAAGGAGTGGTCACAAGAAAATGCAGTATACATTTTAAGGAAGGTGATTGAATTTTCATGAATGAAGACAAAAAAAATATATAAAATAAAATAAAACATTAATCTTTATATTAATCCTTAAATTTTGATTAATTACAAATAAATCCCATATTAAAATTAAATACCTAACCTATTAATATCTTTAAAACAAGTCATTTCTTAAAACAAATTGTGGAGACAATGCTCTGCCCTCTCTCTTCATTCTCCCACTAGGTCCCATCCTACTTTGAAGGCCTTTAAACCTTCAACTATCAAACTTAAACATAATTTTTTTATTATTTTCATATGGAATTCAAATTTGAATTCAAAATATGGACAATTCATTTTCATATCAATGACAATTATTTTCTGATTAGAATGAATCAAGGAATTATGTTGATTGAAGAATTTCATCATTCAAATCAATCAACTATAATCCCCTTATATAATCATCTACATCACGCATCTGCACTCATCAACATTTCCCATAACCATTTTTTCTAAGCAGATAATTTCACAACCATGTTGATGGCGGAGTATCTTGTTGAGAGCTATGCAAGTTTGAACATCACGGAGAGTGATAAACCAATAGAGAGTGAACTTGATGATCACCTCACTCAGGAAATGGTGGAGGTGCAGGGGGGGGGTCGATGGCTTTACCATGGAAAGGAACTTAGTGATTTTCCAATTCTGTGACATTGAGGATTGGAAAAAAGTGATAGATGATTTTTCCCCGGTCTTTTGAAAATTGTCTGGTGGTTCTTAAGGAAACGGATGGGATTGAGCCGGTGCACAATATTCTGTTCAAGAAATGTACCTTTTGGGTTCATCTCTATTCTCTGCCTCCCGCGCTTCGTAACCTTGATACTGCCACAATTGTGGGAAATGATCTCGGAGGTTTTGTCAAAGCTACTCATAATAAAATTAGTACTTGTGTGGGGGGAAATATCAAAGTCAGAATTACCATTCCAGTCAATGAGCCATTGACACAAATTCATGATTTTAGAGATTCGAAAAATAGTAAAATTTTTAGAATTTATTTACAATATGAGAGGTTGCCTTATTTTTGTGAATTGTGTGGTCAATTAGGCACCAAAGACACCAATTTTGCCTATGATTATGGTAAGCGAGGAAGCGGAAATGGAATGGAGACATTTGCTAAATTTCACTCCACTACCGGAAATGGCCAATCATCTGATTCGCAAGCTCAGTTAATCTCCAAAAAGTTATATCTAGGTTGGAGGCAGCCCGACATCACTATTGTCGTATTGCTCGCACAGCCTTCTCCACGGAGACCTCCACTAGGCTTTGAGAATATTGTGCCTGGGTCAATTTTCCCATTAAAAGTTATGAACTGTGATGATAATTTGCGGGGGAAAAATGGGATCCAGGGGCATATTTTTTAAGAATGTGGTCAATAAGGATTAAACTTTACCAAATACTGCTGATGGTTTTTTTATAAAAAAACACCACTACTGTGACCAAGGTTTAAATTACTACAGAAACTCATACTAATGTTGGAGAAGGAGTAGACCCTATTGATGACTCAATGAAGAGAAAGGATGAGCTGCTTAAATTATTTGATGATGCATGAAAAAAAGAAAATGAAGACTGGAGAAGAGTTTTTCTTCCTTCGGGATTGAACTTCAGCACAGGGACACCCACAAAAAAACCAGCGATGGTGATCGAAAAAATCCAGTCCCGCCGAGAAAAATGATAGGCCTTAGTTAGAACTATCGAAAATTATCTAGCCTTTGTTTAGTACAACATTTCAAAAGTTTATTTCACAAGTTTAGTCCGCATTTTATTTTTCTTTCAGCAACAAAATGTTCTTCTATTGAATTGTCTAAAGTTAAAGACCAACTGGATCTTCATGGAATTTTTTGTAGATTCCATTGGAAATTTGGGAGGTCTTGCTTTATTTTGGAATAAAGACATAGAAATTACTGTTTTGTCTTACTCTTTCAACTTCATCAATTTCACCATGAAAGATCCAGTTACTCTTGCATTTTGGCGTTGTACATGTTTATATTGCGAACTTGATTCGAGCAAATGGAAACAATTTTGGGAAAAGTTCCAAATATTCTTGCGAATTCACACTTGCCATGGTTATGTATTTGGGACTTTAATAAAAATTTGCACCAATCTAAAATTGAAAGTGAAAATAGAAGGCCAAATTGGCAAATTGAAGTTTTCTGAAATGTGCTAAATCAATGTAACTTAAATGACTTGGGATATTCGAGAAATAGGTTCACATGGTGTCGTAATTGGATAAATTCACACACTGTCAGAGCACAGCTGGATTGACCAGTAGCGTCACAGAATTGGATCAATTTATATCCAGCATTAGAATTCAAGCATCTCTTCAGCCATAGATCAGACCACGTCCCTATCCTTTTGCAAGTTCAGCACTCAAACTCTCATCCATCAAATTCTAGAAGACAAATAATATTTTGTTTTGAGAATTATTGGATGCAATCACCAAATTGTGAGACAATGATCCAGAGGAGTTGGAATGAAAGCGAAAACGAACTCACAACCACAGTTAATAATTGTGCATACCAAATTCAAAGTTGGGTGAGGACGAAGTTCAAAAATCATGAAAAGAAAATCAGAAGCCTTGTTCAAATAGATCCAAAGATTACAGGATGGTATTGTAACTGAGGAGGTACAACTGCAGATAGCAACTCTAAAGCATAAAATATAATATCTTCTTGACATAGAAGAAGATAAATGGAAACAACGAGCAAAGAAACACTGGCTCTAATAGGGAGATATAAATATGAAGTTCTTTCACTCTTATGCAAATAAGAGTTAAAGAAGGAGTTCTATCCATGGTCTGATAGATCAGTCAGGAAGATGGTGTAATGAGAACAGTGAAGTGGATAATATTGTCCTCCATTATTTTCAAGAGTTATTCACCCTGCAGAACCCAAACTAGAGATCGTTCAACAAGTTACAACGAGAATATTACCAAGGGTATCTTCACAGATGAACTTGGATTTATGCAGGTCATATATGATAAATGAGATTACTAAAACGCAAAAGGAAATGGCTCAAAACAAATCCCTTGATCCAGATGGTATGCCACCATTTCCCCCCAAAGATATTGGAATATAGTCGGACCTAAAGTATCGGCAACTGTACTTCAATTACTAAACCAGGAGTTGCCAATGGATTTGATAAATGATACAACAATGGTCTTGATTCTAACGATTCAAAAACTGACAGATGTGTCATAATTCAGACCAATCAACCTATGCAATGTCATATACCGCATACTCGTAAAATGCGTATCAAACAGGTTAAATCGAATCATGTGTTCAATCATTTTTTAATCCCACAGTGCTTTTGTTAAGAATAGACTAATTTTTGATACTATCATAGTGGCCCACGAAGCACACCACTATATACAGGGGAAGAAAACGGGAAAAAAGGATACATGTCTATCAAGTTGGATATGAATAAAGCTTTTAATCGAGTGGAATGACCATTCTTACTGAAGGTTTTACGAAGAATGAGTTTCCAGCCACAGTTTATATCTCTTATTGAAAGATACGTTTCTTCTATAAAATTTTCCTTCAATATGAATGGAAGCAAAATTGGGAGCTTAATTCCATCAAGGGGGTATTCGTCAAGGAGATCCTTTATCCCCATATTTATTCATTATCTGCGGTGAAGTTCTTTCAAGTATTCTTCAAGCAAAGCTACAAAATAGGTTTTAAAGACCTAAACCACTTCAATAAAGCTATGTTGGGGGAAGCAAGCTTGGAGAGATTGTTGACTAACCCATAATCTAATATAACTTTGATAATAAAAGCAAGATATCACCCACAATCCTCCATACTTGAAGCACGTGCTGGATACATGCCATCATATGCTTGAAGATCTATCATTGAGGGAAGAGATCTACTACTTCACGGAATCCACAAGAGGATAGGGTATGGAAATACTACAGAAGTCAAATCAGGCTTATGCTTACCAAGAAAAGGTACATCAAGGCCAATCTCACTTCCACAAAACTATCCAGACAATGTTACAATTAACATATTAATGGAGTCAAATGGGACAAAGTGGAACTCTACCTTAATCAGGAACACTTTTGATGAAAATGAGGCTGAACTAATACTCGCAATGCCTAGGCCTTAATCTCAACAGGAAGATACGTGAAGTTGACAGCTTTCACAAGATGGTAATTACTTGGTAAAATCTGGTTACAATATTTATGTTAATTCCATATATTTGGATACTGCAAGTCTTATAGCTAGTAGCAGCACTGGACTGTCCCCCCCACTAAAGCAATATTTGAAAATTAATAGTGCCACCAAGGATAAGCCATTTCATATGACGGATATGCAACGATCAAATTTCGACGGAAAAACATCTTGTCCAAAAGGAATGTCCGGTGGAACAGTTCTGTATTACATGTACATCTGATGACACTTCTACGGAACACATTTTTTTCTACTTCCCACTATCTCATCAAGTATGGTTTGCAGCAGATATTCATAGCCAAATTTACTTTTTTTTCAACAACCATCAACGGCGCTATGGTTAAGATATGCTATGTGATCTTGATAAGGGAAAAATGTCATTAGTAGCCACCTTAATGGATCACTTATGGTTCCACTGGAACAAGCTACTGCATGCAGTTCATGACCTATAACCCTTAAGAATAATTCAGCAGTTCTTATCCCATATTGATGAGATCAATAGTGGAAAAGTTAGGAAAGAGCAAGATATAAGTCACCATCACAATGCTCAATCGGTCCACGACGCAGAGGTTCCAACAACATGACTCTCTTATTCGATGCGGCCACTTCAACTACAGAAGTATGCCTAGGATGGCATGTTCACACACAAGATAACATATGAGTATATGGAGAAATAACAAGAGTTAAGAATAAATATACCCAACCCAAATAGTTGAAGCAATGACTTTTACAGAGGCTGTAAAAGTATGCATAGAACAAACTTTTCCAAATGTTATCAAGGGTGATGTCCAGGTAGTAATATATGTTATTCAATCAAAGGATGCTGATAGATCAGATTTGGACATGATTATAAATGATACAAGAGCACTCATGCTTGCCCTAGATAACTTTATAGTGCAGTGGAATAATAGAAAAGAAAATTCAATTGATGATAAACTAGTGCAATTTCAAAAATCTAGCTCACTAGATAGGAATTCATGGAGGACAAGTCTATCCTTTGTAAACTTTACCAATGATTAATGAAATACTCCCTCTGTCCCAGCTTAAGCTGCAGAGAGAGGGAGGAAGACTCAAAATTTTGGAACCATTTTCCAAGGTAAA
>JAULKK010284884.1:0-13924 GCA_032355705.1 Rubia peregrina
GAGGAGCATTGTGGAGAAGCTTGACAAACTTTCTCAAAATGGATTTCAGAAACTGATGATGGAGCACAAGTTGGATGTGATGGTGACACCGGGTGCACTAGCATGCGGTGTCACAGCAATTGGAGGATATCCAGCAACAACTGTTCCGGCGGCATGCCACTTGGGATCTGTTTTTCGGGGTTAATGGGCAATGAGCCAATGTTGATTGAGATTGCCTATGGATTTGAACAACCAACCAATATATGGAAGCCTCCTTCCCTTAAAGAAACATGAACTTACTGCGTTGGGTACTGATACCTGTGCAAATCCAGTCTTTCTAATATGATCAGAGAAACTGACAGCATTTTGTACCGATACCTGGGAATTCAGAACTTAAAATGCTCCAGTATAGTAAGAACATTAAACAATCTACTCAGCCACATATTTTTGAGTTGTTGGCTTTCAGAAGTTAATTTGTTCGCGGTCCAATTGATTCTTCGGATCAATGCTTTTTCCAAAGGATAGATCAATAACCCCAGTAAAGGAGCTGCATGAATAAGAAACCAAATTAATCATCACATTTATTTTCCTGCCACATTTTTTTTCATATAATCAAGTAAAGTCTAATTCATGAAGTCGCTGAAATCCAGAAAGAAGTAAAGTCTCACATACAATTGCCGATGGTACCTGGATTCTGATTCAGAGGCAAAGTTGCAATGTGATGATTACTATCAACTTCTACCAGTGCAATAGAAGGTAGAAATGAACATATTTCCAGAAGATAAACTGAGCAAAGCTCACAAACAGAAAAATTGAAAGTGGAAATTTGCAATTGATTGTGGAAGGAAACTTCAGACTAATTGCATACTGAATCTGTATATGTCTATTTATAGCCTACTCTAATCAGCCTATCAAGCTAACTATTAAGAGCTCTAATTGTACACAATCTGCTACAACTAATCAAACTTCTAACTGTTAGAATCAGTCAAATATCTGATTAGATATGGATAGAGTTTGATGACTAAACTAGAGTTATATTAGTACTAGTATTCCTTATTTGTTTTGTATTCTATTTATTCTGAGCAGTAATACATTTATCATTACAGGAAATCACATAATATTAAGAATGCTAGATCGGAAGAATATGAACTTCCAACACAGCTCGATGCTTTGAATAAATGGACAATTCCATTAGTTTCTACAAAAGAAATCTATAACTATGGTATTTTTGACAATTTTAGAAATAAACATGTTATAAAAACTATTGAAGAATCTATCCAAATGGATAACCAAGAAAAATCTATACAGTTATTTTCAGATATTGATATTGAAAGATATCAAAAGCTTTATTACAAATTTTAACATTTTGGTTTAGTGCAAATTGCTTTTAAACCTTAACTATGGAAGGTCTCCCTGAAAGTTTTATTGCAGTCTTAAGAGATGCTAGAAATTTAGATTGGAGACAATCTTTAATGGGTGCTATGCAATCCAGTTTGACCTATGATCCAGTTTATTTTAATGTTAAACCTAATTTGACATTATCTTTATCAGATCCCAATATTTTGCATGCTTTAACATTATATGTAAAAGCTCATGGGTACAATTACATGCATGAAACTGAGGTTATGTGTATCTGTTATCGAATATATTTTCGTATCTTAGATACTATGAATCCAAGTTGCAAAATTATTGATGATAAAAGGAAAAGACAAACGGTTTTAATAGAAACCAACCTAGCTAATCGGTCCAAAAGTATTACCCGACGACCTATTAGTTGAGATGAAATTGAATACCCAGATGACTGGAAAATAGAGAGAGTTGTTTCTGTCCAAACAAGAACAGATACACAGATTGCTCAAGTAGTACAGATTACTGATGGAAATATCCATATCCAATTTTTCAAGAAAATACCTTAAATAGGTAGATCTATGTCTTCTATTTATTATATCTTCCCTTTTGAAGATATTTTAAGATGTTCTACTTCTAGAGCATCTACATATCGAGTCAATGAAGATCTTTATAAAGTCACATCTCCTTCTGAGAGATCTCAAGAAGAATAAATTAATAAAATTAAAATTGGTAATAACCAGATTCCACAAGTAATTAAAACTTGAGATCTCTCAGAAGGAGATGTGACCTTATAAAGATCTTCATTGACTTGAGATGTAGATGCTCTAGAAGTAGAACATCTTGAAATATCTTCAAAAGGGATATATAGTAATTAGAAGACATAGATCTACCTATTTTAGGTATTTCCTCAGAAAATTGGAGATGGATATTTCCATCAGTAGTTTGTACTACTTGAGCAATCTGTGTATCTGTCCTTGTTTGGACAGAAACAACTCTCTCTATTTTCCAGTCATCTGGGTATTCAATTTCATCCCAACTAATAGGTCGCCTGGTAATAATTTTGGACCGATTAGCTAGGTTGGTTTCTATTAAAACCGTTTGTCTTTTTTCCTTTTATCATCAATAATTTTGCAATTTGTGTTCAGAGTATCTAAGACACGAAAATATATTTGATAACAGATACACATAATCTCAGTTTCAGGCATGTAATTGTACCCATGAGTTTTTGCATATAATGTTAAAGCATGCAAAGTATTGGGATATGATAAAGATAATGTCAAATTAGGTTTAACATAAAATAAACTGGACCATAGGCCACTGCGCCGTAAATATGATTTTTGGGATGTTTATCGCCAAGTTTGAGGTCTTTGTGGAGAATTAGTTCTATTCCACCATTAAGGTTTTTCAGAGTGATTGGGGGATTGAGTTCGTAAATGGTCTCTTACGTTCTTACTTTCAGACAAAGGGCATTCACCATCAGATGGGTTTATCGACTGAAGTATCGTCCAAATGGCATAGTTGAGCGTCATAAGGTTAGGCTGGGATTTGAATTTAATCACACTTTCAGTTCGGTGGTAAAAGAATCCACGGTTCATACTGTTGTGGCTATTGCTAAGATGGGCTCATGGCCTCTTCATCAGCTGGATGTCTAGAACACATTCCTTAACGGCGTCCTCGATACTCCAGTTTATATGGCGCAGCTTGTTAGTTACAAGAACCAGCTTCATTAGGATTATGTCTCTCACTTGCGTAATTCTATTTATGGTCTTAAGCAAGCTATGCGGGCCTGGTTTCAATGATTCAGCGCCTATTTACTTCAGTTTGGGTTTCTATGTAGTTCAGCTGACACTTCCATTTTTTGTTCTGTCTCAGAGCTCGTTATTACTATACCTGTTAGTTTATGTCGATGAAATCATCCTTACAAGTAATAATCCTACTCTTTTATGATAGTTCATTGATCGGACGCATCGAGATTTCACAACTAATGATTTGGGCATTGTTCACTACTTTCTTAGTTTGGAAGCTACACCCTCTGCCTCGGGTTTACTTCTCGGACAAGAAAAGTTTGTTAGAGATATTCTCACTCATACCGGGATGTCTGATGCTTCTCCATCCTTTACTCTATTTGTGCTAGTCTCGTAGCTCCACTAACTTTTCATTTCAGAATCCGACCATTACCGCTCTCTGGTTGGGGCTCTTCAGTACCCGATGATTACTCGTCCTGACTTGGCTTTTGTACTCTACATAGTCAGTCAGTATCTCCAGGACCCTTGTGACGGTCATTTTTCTGTGGCCACTCGGATTATTCGATACGTTCGAGGTACTCCACATTTTTGCCTTACTTTTTGGTCAGCCAGTTCTCTCGAGGTGCTGAGTTATTCTGATGCTGATTGGTCTCACTGTCTTGAGACACGCCGATCTAAATATGGTTATGCTATCTTTCTTAGTGGAAACCTTGTTTTTTGGAGTGCCAAGAAACAACCCACTATTTCTCATTCGAACACAGAGCTTGAGTATCGAGCGCAAGCCAAGATCGCCTACGAGGTTGTTTGGATGACTTATCTTCTTCGTGATATTCGTATCCCGCTTTCTGGTTCTCCGTTGCTGTTATGCAACAATAGTAGCGCCATCTTCTTGGCTCATAATCCAATTGCTTACAAGCGGGCTAAGCACATGGACATCGACTATCACTTTGTTTACGAGTTGGTTACTTCTGGAAAGCTGCTTGTTGCTCATGTTCCTACTGCTCTTCAGATTGCAGACATCTTCACCAAAAGGCTCTCCCGTCTGCTGTTTGGGTTCTTCAGGTCCAAGCTTTGTATTGCTGAGCATTCAATGCTTCACTTGAGGGGGGTGTTAAAATCAGTCAAATATCTGATTAGATATGGATAAAGTATGATGACTAGACTAGAGTTATATTAGTACTAGTATTTCTTATCTATTTCGTACTCTATTTATTGTGAGCAATAATACATTAATCACTACGCACTTTATCACTAACTAATAACTAAACCAGTAAACATGCTTTCCAATTTTTTTGCTAACAGACTGATCAATATCTAGAAACTAACTAACATCATTGCTCTTCAAGTTTTGTAATCGATAAAGACGTCATGCTGGAAATGTGAACTATGGCTGATTTATAATTCTTCACCCCAACTCCCTCTTCAAGATGAGGCTTTTGTGGAAATCAAAAGCCTATCTTGGAAATGAGATGCTTGGTAGTAGCAGGTGAGATTAGTTTAGTGGCTCAATCAGCCAATTGGGAATAAGAGAACACATGTAGAGGATTGGTGAATCCCTTATTGTAGGCATATCTTACATAGTGGCAATTAACTTCAATGCATTTTGTTCACTCATGGAAAATCAGATATTGAGTAATGTACAAGGCAGTAATGTTATCTCATTTAATAGGATTGGGAAGCATAAACCTATGGTGCAGATAAATGAGGAGAAATGTGATCCAATTAAGCTCAAAAACTGTCGCTAACATGACCCTGTACTCAGATACAACACAAGACTTTCGAACTGTACACTGTATCTTGGATTTCCAAGAAATCAGAGAATCCCCAAGAATATACAATAACGTATTCCAGTTATCCTCTAGTTATCCTCCAAGTATTCCAGTCCGCATTACAAAATGCTGATATAGAATTGGAATAAACTGCAAGAAAGAATAGACCATGAGTAGGGCATCCTTTCATGTATCTTGCAATGTGGATAACATGTCTCTAGTGATGGATACTCAGTTGGTTTATGCACAAACTGACTGACATGATGAACTGAAACTGTTATGTTACGTCTTGTGAAAGATATGTATAACAACCTTCTAATCATCTATCTGTAAGGATCTGAATAATGTCATATGGGGGATCAAACTGCCAATAATAAGGAAAGAGGGCTTCTACAACATTGCAATCAATTAACTGAATATTAGTGATGAGATCAGTGATATATTTGTTCTAACTGAGGAACATGCATGCATATAATCTTGTAATTTCAAATCTTGAAAAATATTTTGCATAACCCAAGTCTTTGATAGTAAATAGGTAATGTAGGTAAGCCTTGAATTCACTGATTTCAACTTCTGAATCTCCTACTATCAAAACATAATCAACATAGATAAGCAACACTAAATTGAACTACGCCGATCTCTTGATGAATAAGTAGTGATCATGCTCCGATTACTTGAATCCATACAAAACCATATGCTTGGTGAACTCCGCGTTCCTTTCCCTAGATGCACATCTTAAGCCCGCAAACCTGTCATGGTAATGTTTTGCTGTAACCTTGAGGTGGTGTCATATAAACTTCTTCATTATTGTAGCCATGAAGAAACACATTATTGATATCTATTTGACAAGATACCAGCCTTTAGTGAAGTGATTTCTAACATAAACCTTACAGTGGCATGTTTAGCAATTGGTGAAAAAGAGTTAAAATAATCATCTCATTCAATCTGAGAGAAAGACTTTGCAACTAACCTGGCCCAATATCATTCAATTGATCCACCGGCCTTGCATTTGACTTTGTAGACCTAGTTACATTCACAGTCCTTTTACTTGCAGTTAGTAGACTAGATCCCAAGTGTGATTAGCTTCAAGGGCATTAAATTCAGCCTGCATAGCCTAGATCCATCTTTGGTTACTGCAAGGCTATTTATATGAATGTGATTCCTTGATCCCTAACAACCGTGTCCTATAACTCATACGTGTAGTTGAAAATATGGTGAGCAGATATCAGAAGCATAAGCAGAATTAAATACAAAGTCATTCATCCAACAAGGTCTGGACCTGATCCCAACACTTTGACTAGGAATAAACTGAATTTGTGTATCAATAGTAACGTGACCATTGCTGGGATTAAGACCGGATGTTTGATGATTTTGTAACTGTGATAGTGGTGTAGAAAGAATTTGATCATCAGAGTTAGGAGCATATATGTAATTATTAGTTTGAGGAAGATGATTAAAATGATGCATGATCAAATTAGAGTAGTGTTCAAATAGAGGTACATGCAGGAGATTTTTCTCCTGATCAATGGGATCAAAAGTTGAATGTAATTAAGTGTGATGAGACGTCAAATGCATGTATTTCCCAAACAATTTAGCATCTCTTTTATTGTGTTTTGGTTGGTATAATTATAGTTTTAGGTAGGTTTACATCATAGGAGGTTTAATTAGATGAATGTTTTCAGTTTTCATATCTGAATAATTCATTTTGTCGCCTATTTTTGGTCCTTAGGAGCATCTATTCCTTTTTGTGAGCTTCATTCGTAGATCACTTGTAAGAACTTTAGATTTCTTTTAGAAGGACATTCACAATGATGGTAGAAGATTGAAGGCCACGAGTCTAAGCGTGGTAGTAGATAATTAAAGTTCCAGAAAATTTGAAGAATGACACGTGCCGTGTAACTTGGCACGACCCGTATCATAGCTTATGCCAAAGGAACAAGGCCAAGGACGAGGGCTGTAAAAACCAACATGGCTTGTGATCACGAATTTAAAAAACAAAAGGCCAGACGATGGGCCGTGCACTTTGGCACAACCCATGCTATCAAAAGCCAAGGAACAACGTTCCAGAAGACACGTCACACACTTTGGCATGACTCGTGCCATCATAAAGGCAAGGAACGTCCTCCAGTCCACACCCCCTTCCCTTTGTATGGGCCGAGCTGGGCGACACATGCACTATTGCAGAAGGCGTGCCAGTGTGGTTACTAGGTTTTTTTATCACCGTTTGGACCTTTTAAGACTATAAAATTATCTACTATATAAGTTAGCCTAGTCTTCTATGGTTTGAAATGAGCCACTTCATTATTGTTATTTTTAGTAGTTGTTAGGAAGAATGGGGGCTATCTCCCCTCTTCATTTATTTCTCTAGTTTTAACCTTATGGAATTAAATTCAATGTTTGCTTTAGATATAGTGTCTCTAGAGTAGTTATTATCTTAGGGTAGTATTTGTATTTATGACATGATTTATGATTTTTTGATATTCTAGATTACCCTATATTCTGTGTCCTATGAATATTTGCGCATGATTTGTATTTTCCATTCATGTATGATTTATGCCATGACATATTTTATGATGAATCCATAATTCTATGCAAAGTATAATATCATGATAGGCTATTTAATGCTATCTTGGGAGTGTTAGACTAAAGACCTTTCAGTCTCGAGACACCGAGAGATGAGTGCATTCATGCTACCATGAATAGGGCTGGCCTGGAAAACGTAAATTCTAATTGGCTAGTTATGTGAGTGATTTCATGTTGGGAGCGATTGATTGGGGGTTGCCGTATTGAAACTCCTAATGAGGGGAAACCCTTGCCTTACCCCGATAGATAGACATTAATTGCAGTTTGCAGAGACTAAGGTTATATCAACCCTAGAGTCATCATGAGATACCAATTTCTTTGCCTCTCTAGGTTTAGGGTTGGTGTCCATAGTGGAGTGCCCGGGATGTAGTTTCCTTACTCTTTTATCTAACGATTTCTACCTAGGTATGGCTTAGATCCTTTAAGCGGGGGTTAGCATCAGGAGTGAGATAATGGGGATGAATTATAGTATCGGAAGATCAAAGTGCATCCCTAATTACGGAGGTGGTGAGATAGCTTTGAAAGGAGCCAAACCTTTGTGTGACAGACATTGGGAATTCCCGACCATCTCCACACTATATGATATATGCACAAGAATAGGTTTTTATGGGTATATGTGATAGATACTAGGATCAAAGTCATGGATTGGTCATGTTACGCAAATACCCCCAAGACTAGTTAATCTTAGTTTATATTATTGCTTCCATGATTAGTAGCTTTTTATTCACAACTCCCCCAATTATCTATTTAAAACACTAGCTTTTACTGTTAACAAAAGGGGTGACACCCGATCGTGGGGTGTGTCAAGACAACTTCTAAATTCTAGTGTCTCTGTGAACGACCTCAGACTTGCCACTTGATACCTTATAGTATTTAGCAGTGAGTACGCGAGCAGCAGTATAAATTCTAACTTTGACACTTAGTACTCGAGAGTAGTTTGGTAGAAAGAACGACTTCATGGGTGTGGGGTCAAATTTTGATGCTACTGGTGGGGATACTAGTTTCAATTTAATTGTTATATTACATAACTAGTTGGTAGAAGTAGTCTGTGCTTTTGTTTTTGGAGTTTTTGTCAGTTTTTTTTGTAGAGTTCTTTTATAAATTTTCTTAATTTCTCCTAACTTGTGTGCTAGTGTGTCCTTATTGACTGATATTTTATTATTTCTAGTTTATGATACGTACCCATGCCACTAAACAATGAGCCTTACACTATTTATCAGAAAACATAGGTAAATGACGAAGAGGGAGGAGAAGGTTAGTGATGTAGTTCCGCAATGGACAAGTGTAGAGTTTGAAACTGAGATAGAGATCATGGTGGAGAACAACAGAATATTGAGGGAGTTGTTGACTCATAACTTGGAGAGTCAACACCTTTGTATTTTCTTCCTGCCTCTTCCACCGAATGGGATCTGCAAGTTGAAGAATGGTATGATTCAATGTCTTCCAACATTCCATGGGATGGCCAACAAGGACCCCAACATGCAGTTTCCTAATTTCACTCGGTCTGCACAAATATTAAACCGCCAGGAATCTCAGAGAAAGACTACAACCTACAGTCCTTTTTCGTTCTCATTTCGATACACGACTGAGAATTGGTTGTATTACCTCCCACCAAGATGTATAACTTCTTGGATTGACATGAAGCATTAGTTTTTAGATTAGTACTTTCTCACTTCCAAGTCTGCCGGGTTGAAGAAGAACATGTCGAATATCTCATAGCTTCCTACGAGTATTGAGAACTCTTTAAGAGGTTGCTAGTGAGCTTCCCGTACCATCAATTTAAAGAGGGGGACCAAGTTTACTATTTATTTTAGGGCCGATGTGACAATGATATGCAGATGATGAATGCCATGTGCAACAGATCAATCACCAACAAGAGACTGAAAGATGCTATGGCCCTTTTTGAAGAGTGGCGATTGAGACGTGCCAATTCAAAATCCGGCCGAGGTCCAAGACGTTGTAAGAACCTACTCACTCCGCTAAGTTAAAAGAGAAAGTCCAAGCATTTCCTCTATGATGAAGGACTTTATGAAGGGGAGAGCTCATCAGGTGAAGGTTTGTGGAGTTCGTAGCTTTGATAATTGAACATATATGTGCCCGCAAGTGGTAGAAGAATTTAAGGAGGTAAATACTTTGGAGTATGATGGAGGAAACCGATACCGTGATCACCTCAACTTTTGTTGGTGTGATAACCAACAAGAGCAAGGAAATGGATATAGGGGTGGACAAGGTTACAACTGAGGAAGTGCTCCACAAAAACCTTACTTCAGGGGTGAGAGGCCTTCCAACAACCGTGTGGATATATACGAATCAGAGAGGGATAAAGTGTTGGAAGTTATTGCTCAAGTGACAAATAGTATTGAGCTATTCGCGGAGCGTACAAGGCGCGCTATAGAGGAGTCCGGATCGTGGGCATTTTGAGAATAAATAACCTTAAAGTTCAAGTGGGGAAATTTTCCACCTCGATTAGCCAACTTGAAGCAAGGAATTCTGGTTCCCAACTCAAAATCGATCCAAGAAATTTGATTGTTTTGAAGTTGATGAGTGGGAAGGAATTGAAAAAGGCCGAGAAGGAGACGTTGCAATAAGATGATAAAATGGTGGAGAAAGCTAAGTCCACACTTTAAGAAAGAGAGATACTGGTTGAGGAGGAGCTTGAGCAAGAGCCCTTTACCACTAAGGTGAAGTAAACCCTCCACCTCCATTTCCGTATGTTTTGAAGGGAAAGGCAGAAGTGGTATCCAACGAGGAGAAAATTCAACAAGTATTCAAGAGGTATGGAGTTAGTATCATACTTTTGGATGTAGTTGATAAAATCCCAATCTATGCAAAATTCTAAAAAAAATGCATGTACTAAGAAGAGGCCTAAACCTATAGGAAAAGGTAGGGAAAGTGAAAATAAGGGGATTAGCAACTTTAGCTTATAGAAGTATACCTAAGAAGTATGACAATCCCGGTATGTTTTCCATTCCCATCCATTTAGGTGGTAAGTTAGACAAGGATTCCATGACTAATCTAAGAGCTTCCATAAATTCCATTCCCTACATCTTGTACGAGACTCTGGATTTGGGAAAGCTTAGGGAAACTAGGGTAGTTGTCCAATGGCCGATCACTCTCAAGCTAGTTATAGGGGTCCAATTAAGGATGTGATGGTTAGGGTTGACAAATTAGTTTTTCTTGCAGACTTCTATGTCCTCGATATATTGCACGATGGAGGTATATCCCCAATCTTATTAGGGAGACCATTTATAAAAACATCGAGGACTAAACTAGATATCCACCTAGGAATACTAATCCTAGAATCCCTGACATGCCACTTCTCATTGCTAGGATCTATGACATAAAACCCGGTGTGTCTGGACAGCTAACACGAACTTGTTGTTCTCGTACCTAACTCAAGTTAGGTCAATCAAGGTGAAATCCATTGGTTTTCTCCCTACGAACTCTGCTTCCATTATCAACCCTCCAGAACTTGAATAAGACAACTTTGAACTCAACATAATCCAACTACCAAATCTCCACAATCACCCCGTAACGGGCCATCACTGCAACAATCAGATTTTTATATTTCTTGATAGTCTGCCACATCGATTCCAATTGAATGTATACACCACTTTTTTCCGTTGTGCTCTTGCTATCCTTCTCAACCATTGCAAAAATAAATCCATTAATATCATACCTCTAGTATCTATAGACGGTACAGTTAGGCATTCTTGCAAAGGCACGACGTTTACCGGACATGCTATCCACATTGCAGCAATTATAAAACCAATACACAAATGTGGAAGATTGATCTAACTATATTTTTCAACTGCCAGTATGGATATAGTGCTTGTAAATTGGACATATGCTCTTGAACATAAATTGCAATCTCACGACTATTCTCTAAAATATACAAGTGAACTTTCATCAACTCAGCATGGAAGGGTATATAAAGTGTACCTTTTGAACGTGCCACCCCAGTGTTCCTACCAGAGTGCACTTGTTTGGGTAATCCAACCAATTTCTTACCAATCAATTTTGAAGTACAATACTTAATGATCTCCTCGGTCACATACCTTTGCACGATGCTCGCATCCGACCTGCTGTGATTGTGAATGTAATTTTGAAAACACCCATGTGCCACTCAAATGGATACGCCCAATGCATTCTGACTGGACCGCATAATTGAACTTCCCTAAAAAATGGATGAGGAGGTGAACTATGATGTCAAAGAATAAGGGAGGAAAGTACTTCTCCAAATAACATAACACTAGAACCTCCTCCCGCTCAAACATATGCACTTGCCTACTTATATTTTTCTGACAAATGGAGTTAAAGAAGAAACACAGGCACATAACGCTAAATCACACGTCCTTCTCCATAACATCACAGATTGGAACGAACAATAATTGTTGCATAAGCATGTGACAATCATGCGGTTTCAAAGTGTTCATATGCAAATCATAATTCACAAAATAAATAACATTAGAAGAGTAGCCGGATGGTACCTTCATTCCTTGAATACACTTGCAAACCAATCTCCTCTCATCCAATGACAAATTGTACATGGACGAAGGTAGGTACGTTCGTTTCCCTCTCATCTCTGGGGCTAGATCCGACCGAATACCAAGTTTCAACAAATCCTCACGCATTCAATCTGTCATTCGTTTTCCGGGTAATGTTAACTAAGGTATTAGTCAAACTCTTTCATACATTCTTTTTAAAGTGTTAATATAGAAACAATGTTGAACCTCTAAATGCTCCCAATATAGTAAATTCAAGAAAACAGATCTCTTCTTCCAAGGTCCATCAGGCCATGCACCCACCTTCTTCATTCCCCCCCGAAGAGCAATATTCAATTTCTTCACCTTGTTGTGGATGATAACTTCCTTCAATGGTCTTGGTGCCTTCCTAACCTCCTTCCCACAGACAAATTGAAACGTGTTCTCCTATGACTTGTTCTTTATCGGGAGGAATTTTTGGTGACTCAAATACACTGTCTTGCCACCATTCTTCAACTGCTAGAAATCTGTGCCTTCTTCGCATACGGGACACACCTTGTCCCACTTCACCACATAACTCGAAAGGTTTCCATATGTCGGAAAATCATTTATCGTACAAAAAAGAATGGCCTTCAAGTTGAACATTGATCCCCTAAAACCACCAACTTCATCTACACAGTTGGACCATAGCACCTTCAAATTTTCTATCAAGTGACCAAATACGTATCAATGTTGTTTTCGGGCTGTTTGGGACCCAAAATCAATAAAGGCATTAACACATATTTCCTCTTCATAAACTCTGTTTTGGTGACATGTTACCGAATGGGTTCATTATATCAGTAAACAAATCCATCCTTAAATTCCTAGGTTCACTTACAAAGTCTGGATACCTCTTATAAAATTTCTTCCACTAAGCGGCATCAACTGGATGACAAATCATATCATCTTTATGAGAATCCCTTCTCATGTACCATGCCATGTTCTTTGCATCATTGGTGTTCTTGAACAACCACATGCATTTCGCAGGGACCCGTTTCCTTTCCTTAAAAATAACATCTCCACTGACAACCATATTTCTCATTTTCTTGTAACGTGACATATGACATGACCATGTCTTTCTTCTTGCAATCGGGATACAACGACCTGTCCTTCTCACCTAAGAAATTTGACAAAACATCGGGACTCCCTTTAAATCATCGACAACCTCCTCACACATGTCATCCAAATATACATCTCCAAAACATTCTCCTTCAGTACCAACAACCACCTTCGGCGGTCCCTTTACACCATGAACCGTCCAAAACAAATAATCTTTTTGAAAACCCTCTCCTAATCAAGTGGAGTTTCATCATGTCTCTATCACCACTACGGTTCTTGAAATTACGACAAGGACATAAGACTCGCTTCTCAAGAACAAAGACGTGCTCTAAAAAATCTCCACGAAAACAACATATTCTTTGCTCAACAAACTAACGTTGCCTTACACATGCTTACGCCTCTCAATTGCACGTTCCATCTCTACAAATTAATGAATGTGCAATAATTATAGTTCCACACAATGATCATAGTACGTAGGATTATAAACACTCAAAATCAATTCGAAAAACCTTAACATACAACTCACATCACTACATTCAAAACTTATCCAACAATTTCACATTCCTAAACAAAGTATTAATGACATCAACATATCTAGCAAACAATATATTTTTTAACATCAATTTAAGACTGATTAACATGATCAAACACACAAAATATATGCATACAAACCATTTCTAACACATTCTATCATCAATAACAAGTCAAATCCTTTAAATTCTGACCTTTATTGGTTTTCATTTGAGCATTCAATGCTAAAACTTCCAAAAAAACTATTAATGAATTTTTCTCCCAAAATCTAACTTTTTACCCGCCAAGGAATAGTTGTAGGTGAGCATTAAATGCTCTTCTAGAACCGGTATTTTCCTACATACCAGTGCTAGAATATTTTCCCACCCAAAACACTATTACGGTC
>JAULKK010284893.1:0-13924 GCA_032355705.1 Rubia peregrina
TATTATTCATTATGAGCACTATTATAAGAAAATAAATATTAACTATATTTGTTGACTTATTTTCATTAGATATAAAATAATTATTTATATTTAAAAATAAAAATATTATATAAAAATTAAATAATATACGAAATTAAAACATACTAAATAACACAAATTTCAATTTTTTTTACTGATTTTAAAAAATCTAAGATTAACGTCCAAAACCGATCCTCTAAATATTCATATAAATATTTATATAACTCGATAAATGTCCAACTCAAATCATCTAAATATTCATATATATGTTCAATAACAATGATCACACTCAACAAACTATTATAATATAAAATAAAAATTATATAAAATTTTAAAATAATGTAAAGCACAATTATAAAGTTTCATACTCTATTACTTGGTTTCAACGATAATCCCTTCCACTGTTATAGTGATATGGTGGTGATACGTCGCAAATATATGGTTGTTAATTGAATATACGTGGCTGCTAATGGAATAATGTTAGGATAAAAATGCAGAAGGTTAAAAAAGTTATTGTTAAAGGTATAAGCCAAATGCTAAAGAAAAACACTACTAATATTAGCATTTCGTATATATATGGCGGAAACGCTATGTGAAAAAGCCAAGCAACCAAACACTTTTCTTCGTATCCATTGGCGGTTTTACTGAGTGAAAATGGCAACAACCAAAAGCAAATCAAAACGCCTGATGAGATGCCAAATGCATGTATTTTTTTAAGCATTTAGCACCTCTTTTGTCATCATTTTGTTGGAAGATTGCTAGATTTAGGTAGGTTTGGGGTTAAATGACATTTTCGATTTTTCATAGCTAAATCCTTCTTTTATTAACCTATTTTGAATCTAATGGAATTGTATCCTTATGATGTACTCATCTATTTTTAGCATATTTGAAACTCATATTTGTAATAGACTAAGCTTTTATGTAAGAATAACAGATGCTTTGTTGGTAAGAAAGTTAGGATGCTGATTTAGGAGTTATATCCTAAATTTCTAGTTTAAGGTGTTTTTGGAAGGTTTTTTTATGATCATGTTCATGATGGAAGATTCACAAGGAAAATAAGGGTTTAGAAGTGAAGGTCAATACAATTTGGTAGAAGAAAATTCCGGATTTGAAGAAGGAAGGCTGGCCGACCTACACAAAGGTCAGCCGACCGACAGGCCGGGTGAAGAAGACCGGGCACGCGGCCTGGATGATCAACTGCGCGCCCCAAAGCGCAAGGGAGACATGGCCGTTGAACCGAATTGAGCAGCCAATGCATGATGTCGCGTACCCTGCTCCCCTTTTGACTATTTTTTACCGTACCTTGTAATATAAATATCTCTTATCTTATCTTCATTCTCAACTTTTCTCTTGGCCAAAAATCATCTCCCGAAAACCCTAGTTCTTCATTTCTCTTTATATTTTCTCTCTTTGTTTACGTATGAATTTGTCCATGAATATTAGTATGATTTGTGTTAGCTAAACTTATCACTTGGGGGCAATTGATTGAAGCTTCCCAACCCATGTAGTAAGACTATATTTTACTCTTTTATGAGCATTTGTTGTGAAGTATTTATTGTGTCATTAATGTTGTTCCTTACTTCATTTATGCTATGGGTTGTTTGAGAATATGAAATGTTTGTATGATTAAGTGTTAGAAAAGTGTACAATTTCTTCTCACCTTTGGCATGAAAATCCAAGAACATGAAATTAGAACTTCTTGTGGGTAAATGATGTTAATATTGCTAGATGAGTATGTTAATGTTGTTTGTTATCATATATGTGCTAAGGTAGCAATGAAATATTAAATATTGAATGTTGTTTGCTCTAGGTTTAGTCTAATGAATGCTTTGTTTGGTTAAATGTCTAGACATGTGGTTTAATTCTTGTAGTTGCTATCAAATCTATGGTTCTTTGCATATAATGTCATTGATTGAATACCTTTAGGCGTTGTTTGTCTAAAGTGCTTATCAATGAGGTTTGCAAATGGTTGGTCAATGTCTTTGCAAATCACTAACTAAGAGAAAATGAATGTTGATCCTCAAATGTGAAGTGATAACATTCTCCATAGGCAATAAATGTGAATGAATGAGTCTAGGATCTATAAGAGGTATGTAAGTGAGAATCAATTGCCCTCAAGGCTTTGTTAATTGTAATTTTACCATCATTTTCTTAGTTTGTTGCATGATAGCATAATTATTTCACGTTGATAGTTGTGTTGTCTTTCAATTCATAACTTAGAAAACCAACCTAAAACTCCCCATTTAAATGCTTTCTTATATACTCTCTTCATTCCAACAGTAGTGACATATTTGCTTTTTCACGGTCTACAATGATCATGTTTGACCGTTAATATCTTTAACTACATATACCGATTTTGCATAAAAAATTAATATTTTGAAAATATATGTTAAGATGAATTCAAAAATATCTCATAAGATATATTTATTATAGATTAATTTATATTTATGGTTAAAGTTTATCAAATTTGACTTTGAAAATGGTAATTTGCAATTACTAGTGGGACGGAGGGAGTATACACACACACACACACACACACATATAGTCTATTATTTACCATTATATGTGTAAACCCTTAGGAAAATCCATCTTTTTCATGGACGACCCCGACTTGCTATTATCTACTTAGTTGTAGTTAGGAAGCAATTAGGGCTTATAAATTGTATTTTTGAGAGGTACGACGACGACCTCCCAAATTTGGTGCCACTGCCGGGGAAGAGACATTTATTTTCAAGTGTTTGGGCATATTATCTGTGAGTATGTTCTAGTTGTGAATATTTGTTAGTTTGCTTTTATATGGTTTTTATTTGATCTTGGTTTGGGTTGGAGACGTATTGTTCAAGTTCTTGGTATATGGTTTGTACTTGATCCTCTTCACAAGAACCCCTACACTACGACCCCGAATTAGAGTTAAACTTGAAAGTGGCTAGGAGGCTTTCTTAGGAAAGTGTCAATAACACCCCTTTTAGTGACCATTTTGCTGAAGTTTCAACCTCTACGGTTATCAAGAGGAACATGAAGAGGAGATTTTGAGAGGAGGACCTCAACACCCTCACCTTCAAGAAGGAGGTGTCCCATTGAGGCAAATCTCATTGAGGGAGGTTATGAATCCCAATCTTGAGTAACAACCAATGTGCATCACATATCCGGCGATTGGAGCTAATGGAAATTTTGAGTGAAGTCCGGATTAATACACTTGCTACCCACAATTCTTGGTAGGCAAGGGGAGGATCCCAACAAACTTCTCCCCAATTTCCACATGGTTTGTTGTGGTATGTTTCCCAAAGGGGTGAATAAGGAGCCTTACAAGTTGAAGGTCTTCTCGTTTTCATTGCAAGATGTTGTAAGCGATTGGCTCCACTATCTTCCGTCCAGAAGCATCATCTCCTGGATTGAGTTGAAGAGGAAGTTTCTTGCAAAGTACTTTTAAGCTTCAAAATCCATCATCTTGAAGAAGGATATTAGCAACATCCTCCAATAGCATGAAGAGTCATTTTATGACAATTGGGAGAAATTCAAGAAACTTCTCTCAAGTTGTTTGTATCATGGCTACTCGGATGGGGATTCGGTATATTACTTCTATAATGGTCTTCTTGATCAATATCAAAGACTATTGAGGGGAGCTTGTAATGGTTCTCTTAGGAACAAGACCTCAAGGAAGGCTATGGAACTCTATGAGGAGCTAGTCAATGAGTCGAGGAATTTCAGCTAATGGGCCGATTTGAGGAGACAAAATCCCAACAATGCAAGTGCTTCTTCCAACAATGGGAAGCTTGAGAGCCAAGTCTCAATGCTCACTTCTATGGTCAAGGCTTTGATGACACAATCAAGGGCTAAACCACATGTGAAATCTTGTGAGATTTTCTCTTCTCCGCATCCTACGGATGCATATCCTACTTTGTAAGATGACTATGTGAAGGATGTGAGTGCCATGGGATTCCAAAGAGGCCAAGGATACCAAAATCAATGGTATCAATGATGCACAAGGGGGTCAAAGTTCCCAACCTTATCGCCCCCTCAACAACCATATCGGCCTCCTCAACTGCAATACCAAAGGCTTCAAGATAAGCCCCGCAATCAAGGTTAAAGTTCGGGGATGTCAAAGGAGGAAATTATGCAAGCCATTGGGAAATTGACCATATGTTCGGACAAGTTCGAGAAAACTTATTCTAGCATCTAAAATCTAGAGACTCAAATGAGTCAAATGGCTCAAATCTTGAGTAGTATGGAGGCGAGAGATTCGTGAAAACTTCCTTCTCAAACGGAGTTTAACCCTTAACAAAATGCGAGTGTTATCACTTTCAGAAGTTGTAAGGAGTTTGGAACTTCTTGGGATGTTGATATTGTTAAAAATGATCTCACCGTGGTTGAGGTGTTCGAGAAGGAGGTAGTGGAAGAGGCCGAGAAATTGGCCAATGACAAAGTGAGGAAGGGTAAGGAAAATGGAGAGGAAATCCTCATTGAAAAATCAACTTCCATTCCCGAACCTTTATCTCCTCCTCACAAGAAGTCAAAGATGGTGGAAATTCCTCCTTATATGCCAGAACCACCGTTTTCGAAAGCTTTGAAGGATAAATGGAGGAAGGAGTCCAACAAGGACACTTACGAAGTCTTTCATAGATGTGAGGTAAATATCCCTCTCTTGAAGGATATTGAACAAATTTATAGCTATGCTAAATTTCTAAAGGAATTATGTGTGGTAAATAGGAAATAAAGAGAAAAGAACAAGCCTAATAATGGGAAAAATGAACATGTCTCCGCTTTGTATCAAAGGGAGTTACCCCCTAAGTGTAGCGATCTCGGTATGTTCACAATCCCTTGCATGATAGGAAATACACATTTTGAAAAAGCCATGCTTGATTTAGGTGCATCAATAAATGTGATTCCTTCCTATTTGTATGAAAGCCTCAATCTCGATACTTTGCACAAAATCGGAGTGGTAATCCAATTGGCCGAATGTTCTAGTGCATACCTTAAGGGTACTGTCGAGCACTTTCCAACAGTGTATGGTAAACATTTTCTTGAAATTTGTTTTAAAATTTGTTGAGGTATTCATGGATGATTACACCATTCATGGTAATTTTTTTGACAATTTTTTTGCAAATTTAGCACAAGTTTTAAAGTGTTGCATTGATACTAATCTTGTGTTAAATTCCAAGAAATGTCATTTTATGGTAGAACATGGCATTGTATTAGGTCACATTGTCTCCTCTAAGGGTATTGAGGTAGACATGTCAAAGATAGATCAATTCATTCTCTGCCTTATCCTACTAATATGCGTGAAGTGTAATTTTTTCTTAGTCATACATGATTCTACTGTCGGTTCATCAAGGACTTTTCCAAAATTGCATCTCCTATGTGTAAGTTGTTGCAAAAGGATGCAGAATTTGTGGTGGACGAGGGTTGTAAAGGGCCCTTCAATTTATTCAAGGAAAGGTTAGTTTCGGCCCTTATCGTTCAACCCCCGGATCGATCCATGCCCTTTGAGATCATGTGTGATGCAAGCGATCATGTGGGGAGGGTGCCTCACACCATCTATTATGCATCTATGACTCTACCATGGAAAAAGAATTTCTAGCGGTGGTATTTTCTTTAGAATTTTTTTAATCTTATTTGATTGGTACCAAAATTATTGTGTACACTGACCATGCAACGCTTCGTCATTTGATGACGAAGAAAGAGTCCGAGCCAAGATTGCTTAGACGGATCTTATTTTTGAGCGAGTTTAACTTAGAGGTACGAGACAAGAAGGATACGGAGAACCTTGTAGCCGATCATTTGAGCCGGTTGGTTCCATGCCAAGAAGTTGAGGTAAAGTCATCAATGACGGAGAAAATACGGGAAGAGTTCCCCGATGAACAATTGTTCACAATTGGAAACCTTCAACCGTGGTATGCCGAAATTGTGAATTTCCTTGTCTCCGGTAAATTTCCTCCCCATTTTTCGAAAACTAAAAAAAATAAGCTAAACAGTGATGTTAAGTATTATGTGTGGGATGATTTTTTTTTTGTGAAAACATTGTGTGGATCAAGTTGTTAGGAGATGCATCTCGGATAATGAAGTGCATTCAATTCTTGCCTTTTGTCATTCTTATTCATATGGAGGTTATTTTGGAGTGAAAAGGACCGCTATAAAATTCTTAGAAAGTGGTTTTTATTGGCTTACCTTAGATAAACATGCATACATCTTTCACAAAACTTGTGATCAATGTCAAAGGGTAGAAAATATTTTTTCTAGAAATCAGGTGCCTCGAAAAGTTATGTCGTATTGTGAAATATTTGATGTTTGGGGCATTGATTTTATGGGTCATTTTCCTAAATCTTGTGGCTTTACATACATTCTTCTTTCTGTTGATTATGTGTCAAAGTGGGTTGAAGAAAAACCACTCGAACTGATGATTATAAAGTGGTTGCAGATTTCTTGAAAGATAACATGTTCTCTAGGTTTTGGGTCCCTCGAGCCTTAATTAGTGTCTGTGACACTTATTTTTGCAATTGGACAATAGAGACACTATTGAAGAAGCATGACGTCACACACAAGACATCCATCACCTATCACTCACATACCAATGACCAAGCCTAAGTTTCCAATAAGCAAATCAAGTCAATCCATCAAAAAATGGTTAACCCCACCCGGAAGGATTGGAGTTCTCGGTTGAATGACGCCCTCTGGGAATATAGGACAAATTATAAGACATCAATCGGTATGTCACCATATCGGTTGATCTTTGTAAAGCCATGTCAATTACAGTTGGAAATAGAGCACAAGCCTTATTGGGCGGTCAAGAACTTCAATTTCGATATAGATGAGGCCAGTTTGCATAGGAAGCTACAATTGCAAGAATTGGAGAACATACAAAGAGAATCCTATGAGAATGCCAAAAGCTACAAGGAAAAGACAAAGGCTTTGACAATATGATCAATTGGAAGGAGTTTGATGTGGGTCAAAAGGTCCTCCTCTTTCAATCTTGCCTTCACCTATTTCCCGGTAAATTGAGGTCTCGGTGGGTCAACCCTTTTGAGGTGGTAAAGGTATTTCCGCATAGTTTGGTAGAGAACTTGGACCTAGCTAAGTCCAACCCATTCAAGGTTAATGGTCAACGTTTGAAACCTTACAACGAGAGTTTTGTGCTGGAAAAAGGAAAAGATGTTGATATTTTTTATTCGGTTTGTGAATAATCCCAAAAAAGGAGGTAAGTCATGCCGACGATGTTTAATAAACTTGGTTCTGATCATCTGGATCGTCATTCGTGACTTTCCGTTGATGCTATTTAAATTAAAGTTTTTGTCCTTCTTTTCATTATTTTGTCGTGTTATTTTCACAGGTATGTTTTTCCTTTATTTTGCAGCAATTTTAAGAGCATGGTGCTGGATGGATGAAGGAAATGAGACTTGGAAGAAGAATGAAAACTTGAGGGTTAGGTGAGAGAAATTTTTTCCTAAGTATTGGGAAGGCTTGCTAGTCGTGAGTCGCAACGCATATGTCGCGAGCCGCGATGAATAGGATATTTCTTCCCTCCCAGTCCATCTTATTAAAAACTCGTGATAGGGGTTTTGTGAGTCGCGACCCAATCAGAAGAAATTTCTCGAAATGTGAACTTTCAGGTCTAGAATTTTTCAGTTACGAATTGGAATTTCGTGAGTAGCAACTTTCTATCGCACGTCACGACGTAATCAGAGGAAATTTTTTAGAAATGTGAACTTTCAGTTTGACATTTTCCCGAGTCACGACCAGATTAGAAAACTTTTTCCAAATTTGAGCTTATAGTCCATGGAATTCATGAGTCACGAATATAGTGTCATACGTCAGGATAGCTTTCGCGAGTCGTGAAGTTTTCATCGCACGTCACGAGAAAATCAGAAGGGTTTCTGATTTTTGTAAACTTTCAGTTCCCAGAATTCGTGGTAAGGTTTCAAATTTTTGTGAACTTTCAGTTCCTAGAAATCCTGACATTCTGGGTTTTATTTTCCGACCTTTGACCTCCTTTTTGCGAGTTGTGATGCCTATCTGGAAGCTTTTAAAAAATTGGCGGAACCCATCTTCTTCCTCATTCTATTTTCACTTCAAACCGCCGTCCTCCACAATTTTCCACCTCCATTCCACCACTTCGTCCAGAAATCAACTCCCACTTAGCCAAAAAAAATTCTCTCACCAATCCCCACTCTTTCCCTGATCTACAAACAACCAAATTGGGCGAATTCAAAAAATTTCCAATACCCTAAGTTTTGAGAATTTTTGAATTCTTGTTGATTAGAGCTATACATTGCCATGGGCTTTCTCTTTTCACCTTACTACACTCTATTGGTACTATTTCTCACTTTTCTTGTGCTTAATTTGCAATTTATTTATAGATTGAGGAATTGTATATTTGTGTAGTATGCTTGAATTGTTTGTTTGTGTAGTATGGTAGATTTTGTATGCAATACTCTTTGTGATCAACATCTATTTTGGAATTGATCGATGCCATGTTCATAGTTTCACTTTGAGTATAAAAATAATAGAAATGTGTTATGATTGTTTAGCCCAAGGTTTGAATTGTTGGATATGTCAATAGTGGTTAAACATAAATATACATGTCTATGTTTGTGCTTATAGTGAATTGCATGGTTGATGAGGGGCTATGTGATAATCTCAAATTATGGAAGGGTTGAATGAATACATTCATGAATGTGCATATAGTTAAGTGAGTGTGTTCTTGAGTTGAGTATATTCATGAATTGTGGAAAGTGGCATACTTCATTCGGCTTTATGGAATAGGACATGAGTGCATTATTTATCTATCTAGAAATGGATGACATTGGAGTTCACATATAAGGACATACACACATTCTAGCATCCTTGTAGTTACTTTTTTTTATCATAGTATGTTAACTACATCATTGTAACTGTGATTGCTAAACTCTATAATTGTGTTTGGATGTTTGTCATTATATGTTGAACATTTTTGTGGGATAGTTTCTAGTGTGAAGTTGCATTTTCTATATCTTATATCCTTTTGCAGTTGACATTATTTACTATTTTGATAGCCATGGCTCCGAAGAAAAGGCTGAGAGTTCCTTAGAGGGAGGGTTCTTTTGCCCCACCTCCACAACCACACTCGGTTCACGAGCCTGCACCACCACCACCTCCAGATCGATCATGGGTTTGACCCAGATCACCAGGGCTTATGCAGAGAAGTGGGATGTCCTAGCCTTTTGCAAGATGCAGGAGACTAGTTTCATAGATGCTTTTGGGCTGACCCAACTGGTCCGTTGTCTCCTTGACAAAGGAGGACTTGAGGGATTTATGGGCATAAGTGCCCCCACCTATAGACGATATACCTTGGAGTTCCTCTCCACGATGTAGATGCGCAGCTTGAGAGATGGGAAGCCGTGCGAGAGATACATCTGTTTCCACCTGGATGATGTCTCTTCAGAGATGACAGTTTCACTTATTGAGGCAGTCTTTGGGTGGGACACTATGAAGATTAATGAGATATTGGACCTAGAGCGTGACATTATGGAGGACACATAGTTTTGGTACACTATCACCAAGAGGGTGAGAGACCCGAGAGACAAGAGAAACATTATCATCTACCCAGCTCTGAGATTTGTTCATCGGTTCTTGGCAGGCACGTTGCTTTGTCAGGCGGAGCTGACAAACATGCCCAATAAGGATCTTGGTTTCCTATGGCAGTTGACGAGTGAGGGGTCAAACTATGGGAAATGGGTTGAGTTAATTATGGCACGGGTAGTTAGCGTGGCTAATAAGTCGAAGGGGGAGATTCCTATGGGAGGGATGATCACCCTCCTGGCAGAGCACTTCCTTCTGATGGTTTCCCACGGGTGGAAATGAGTTCTTCATACATCATCTCATTAGCGAGGATGGAGAACTACCACCTCATTGACTTCACAGATGTCCCCGAGGTTTATCATTGGCTCTACGAGAAGAAGGGTGTCACTTTTATGAGGCTTTCCTAAGTCCCGCAGACCAAGCTGGAGCCCGAAACGACTGTGGATGACATAGCCATTGATGCAGATGTGAGGTGCCAGATAGAGTTTCAGCAGGAGCTTCTCAAGCTCCCGCCACATCTGGTATAGGAAGACGAGGGTGCACTACTATTCACTCTGCATTTGCCAGAATCCACCTCTCTAAGATAGTAATCCAGCACATGAGGACAGCCGCCCCAGCTAGTTCCAACAGTCGCCTCCAGATTTCTACTCGTGACTTCACAACATGATATATGATCACAACCTATATATGTCACGGAACCTTTCGGATATGGATAAGGAGATTGATTAGCTTGCATCCAAAAATCTGGGACTTGCAAGCATACGTTGGTGCCCCCCCCAGACCCAAATCCCGAGGCTTCAAGTCGCAGGGAGTGGTGACAGAGGAATGAGGAGTGGATGACCCTATATTAGTAGCATTGCGTTGATGGCAGTTCCTCGTCCCGTCAGTGATTGAACCCGGTGGCACTTTTGTAAGGTATTTTCCTTCCATTGTGATTTATATGATATTTCCCCTATTTTGGCTACACTGAAGGCAATGTAGGATTTTATGTGTGGGGAGGGAAATTAGCTCTAGACTTTATTTTCTTGGATGATTTTGTTTTGGATGTTCCATGTTTTTGGATACTTAAAAAAAGGATATTTTTGGGATGCTTTTTATTAGCTTAGATATTTGGAATGCTTTTGTAATTTTTAATTGGAAAAACAAAAAATGAAATTTTTGAAAAAGAAATATAGAAAATGAAAATGAAAAAGAAAAAGAAAAAGAACAAAAAGAAAAAAGAAAACCCGCTAAGTTGAAAAATCGAGGGGACAATTTAGGAAACAATGGGGTCCCATATAGGTCAAAACCCCGAATGGAAGTATAGGCAAAAATGAGAGACTAAATATGTGGGTGAGATGTGAGCCAAAGAAACATGATGTGTGGTTAGGATGAAAACCCGAAAGAGTTCCTAGGCAAAATGAGAGAAAAAAAGAAAAGGAAAAAAAATTACAAGTTCACTCATTTGCCAGAGTCGAAGTCATAAGGTTGCAGTTGACATTTGAAAGATCGGGTGGCCTAACATCATGGTACTTCTTGGGATTGGGTTATTTAGCGGGAGGTATGAAATTCTTGATTATTGATATGTTTCGTTTTGGGTTGATATATTGGTATGAAGTAACGTTTGTATTTGAACACTTGACATGGTTTTGACTTCACTTGATACCATTTAATTTTGGAATTATCAATTCTGGATTTTAAGATGTTTTCATGGGAATTAGTGAATTGATAGGTGGTAAGGTTGGGTAGAATTAGGAATGGGTTGTGTGTATGAATTCTCATTTGAGCTTTATTTTGGGACTTATGATATTGAGAGTTTTTGTGAGGTACTGATTGGGGGAATATTAGTATTAGGATGGGCATACATGAATTTCTTTGCTTGCTTGAATCTTTTCTTACTCGATGATGAGTAAGGTTCAAGTGTGAGGAGGTTTGATGTGTTCATTTTATGTGCATATTTTGAGATTTTCTGGATTTATTTTTTGCTCTTTTTTCATATAGAGCTTGTATTTTACCTTGAAATTCACTTAGGAGAGCTAAGAGAGACTTTTACGCAGTTATAATTTTTCTAATGAATTTTGTGTGACTGGCAAAAAATATCGAGACTTGAAGACCGAAAACCATTGAAGACCATTTAGTTCATATTTTGAAGACTTGAAGCATTGAAGATAATTAAAGTGGAGAGAAAGTTAGAAGCAATTAGAAGAAAAAATTAAAGTTTTGTTCTGGCCAACCGTCTCGAGTCGCGAAAACCTAGTCGCGAGACATGCCGAACGGGTGGCCAGAACCTTTTATCTTTATTTTTGTACTATAAATAGCACAAATTATTCTATCTCTTTCCTCTCTTCTTCTTTCCCAACTTCAGACTTCTAAGAACCCTAGTTTCTCTAGTTTTTATTCTAGTTTCATCTTTGATATATGTTTGATTTGTTTTTATATGTTTAGTATGATTTCTAGTAGCTTAACTTATCACTTGGGAGCAATTGATTGAAGTTTCCAAACCCATGTAGCGAGACTCAATTTTACTCTTTCTTTAGCATTTATTGTTAAGCAATTACTATGCTATTAATGTTGATGTTTACTTCATTTATGTTATGGGTTGTTTGAGAATATGAAATGTTTGTATGATGAAGTGTTGAAAGTGTTAGGAAAGTGTACAATTTCTTCTCACATTTGGCATGAAAATCCAAGAGTATGGAATTAGAACTTCTTGTGGATAAATGATGTTAATCTTGCTAGATGAGTATGTTAATGTTGTTTGTTATCATATTTGTCCTAAGGCTGCAATGAAATATTGAATCTTGATTGTTTGCACTAGGTTTGGTCTAATGAATGCTTTGTTTGGTTGAATGGCTAGACGTGTGGTTTAATGCTTGTAGTTGTTATCAAATATATGGTTCTTCGCATATAATGTCATTGAATACCTTTAGGCATTGTTCGTTTAAAGTGCTTATCAATGAGGTTTGCAAATGGTCGTTTAACGTCTTTGCAAAAATACTAACTAAAAAAATGTTGATCCTCAAATGGGAAGTGATAATATTCCCCATAGGAAATTAATGTTAATGAATGAGTGAATGAGTCTAGGATCTATAAGTGGTTTGGAAGTGTAAATCAATTACCCCCAAGACTTTGTTAATTGTAATTTTACCATTTTTTTCTTAGCTTTTTGCATGATAGCATAATTATTTCATGTTGATAGTTGTGTTGTCTTAATATTCATAACTTATAAAACCAACTAAAAACTCCCCCTTTACATGATTTCTTATACACACATACACATATATATAGTCTAGTATTTACCCTTATATGTGTAAACCCTTAGGAAAATCCTTTTCTTCGTAGACGATCCCGACTTTCCATTACCTACTTAGTTGTAGTTTGAAAGCAATTAGAGCTTATAAATTATATTTTTTAGATGTACGGCGACGATCTCCTACTCACTTTTCTTGAAAGGGGCATACTAACTATGAACATATTAGTATTTTCTTTAATATCACATCACACTATAAATTTTCATTGAGAATGTCATTACCATTCCTTTAATTAGACCGTAAGAAAGAAAAAAAATGTCAAAAGAGCAATGGCATTTTCATTTGGGTCATTTGTCATATGATACCATTCAGTTCTTGAGCAGGTAGAGTCATACATCAGTCACATTTATTTTATTTGCACCTATTAGCTAATCAAGAGCAGTCGTTTGAACTTTTCTACAATGATAAGTGAGCCACTGATCAGTTGGATAAGGTGTACTATGATGTGTGAGGACCGAACTCAGTTTTATCCATAGATCAAAGGTTATCGTTATTATTCCATATTTATCAATAATTTTCTACAATTTACGTGAATTCTCCTGTTATGCTTCAAGTCTGATTTCTATAATATCATTCTCTAGTTAAAATCTTGCAAGCTCACTTTGTCTTCTTGTGGCAATCATCATCAAAGGTACTTCTCTGTACACTCTCTCAGAATAGTCACAAAGATCGTGTTGTATATAATATTCCATTCTTCCATGTCACAAATTTATTGGGTGGATGCATTATATTCTGCGATTTACATCATCAATTGTTTGCTTATAGAGCTCTCAATTCGGTTATTCGGGTCAGGTTCGGGTTCGGGTCAAACGGGTTCGGGTTGAAACGGGTCGAAGTCTATTGGTCGGGTCGGGTCGAAGTCTGTTGGTCGGGTCGAACCCTGTTGGCCGGCCGGGTCGGGTTCGACACCCAATAAAACAATCTTTTTACAAAATTAAATTATGTTTTTTATTTGTTTTTAAATTGGCGGCACCAAAATTCAATTGTATAATATACGATTGCGACTTTGCGATTTGGGCATGTATCGGTGAACGGAAGGGCCTCAAAAGTCAACATTGATTACT
>JAULKK010284904.1:0-13923 GCA_032355705.1 Rubia peregrina
TCAAACCATTCAATGCTTCATCTCTAAGCTTCATTCTAGACCTTGTCATAGGTCCACCCATGTTGCTTAGAGGATCATGAACATAGCCCTTGAATGTTTGATCAAGACGTGGAATGTCTTCGTTTATGGTGGAAGGCGTACCCTGATCTCTATCAGAGTGTCATGGTTTATGAATTTCATGGTTCGTTGATAATTGGTGGCTCGTCGGGTTTCTTGGTTTACTTTTTTATTTATAATACAAATCACCAATGACATGGATATTTACTCTTTTCGTCAATCTCCAAGTAGTGCACCCTTAGTGCCAATTCCTAAACTTTAGCCTCCAAGTTTTTGATACTTTAGAAAATTTTAGTCACCATATTCTTGATATCTTTGTGAATTGGGACTTGGAGGAACTCGTTGCTCTTGACCAAGGTTTCCGCAACTTGAAAAAACTCCTCCTTTGATATTCTACCTCTCACATTTTGTTCTTCACTTTTGAACATAGCAGAAGATACTGAAGGCCGTCCATTTGCTCATGTTGTTGGTCGTCTGATGCATACTTATATCTGAAGACTGACTACCACTCCATTCTGGGTGGTTAGCATAGTAATAAGGATACCACCCTTGAGCTCTTCCACCTCGGGAACCAACAACTTCCGCTTCCTCATTACACTCCTAGCTCAACCAATAGCAAGAATCCATCGGGTGGTCACAATTACATATCCTACAAAATCTTGCTTGTTCAGCCTCTCTTCTCTTCACGAGCATCCACGAGGAGAGATTTTCCATAATTTTTATTTTTTTTTGTTTTTAATAAAATGTTGAAATCATAGTGCAAGGATTCTAGGTAGGAATGACTATTCCAGTCACCCCTATTTCCACCTCAGCATCTCACAAGGTTCAGGTTACCCCCGGTGTTCACTAGGCTCCAAGCACGTTTGATAAGGCACACTGTGAAGCTAAATATGAAGTCTTGTGCTAAATTATGCATTAATTAAATAGGGTGCACATCCTAATCGCATTCAATACATATATTATGACAAGAAGTTAAACCATGAATTAAGCAAGATATTTTTAAAATAAAAAATGGAATCGAATAAAAAAGTCTCACAAATTTGGAGTCAAATCATGCTTACAAATATCTTAATTAAATCTAAGCTAAACACAAAGCACATGGATTTAATAAAAAAATATTAATTGAAGAAATAGATATAGAAAATACCAAAGTGAAATTCCACCTCCTACTCATCAATCCAAGTTTCGAAGCACAAATCAAAGATAGATTATGGAAAATCATTGTAGATCTATAAGAACACATGAAAAAGATGAAGAAACGAAGAAAAATAAATGAAAATTTAGGGTTTATGGAGGTACAAGTCGGCTCATGAAGAAATGGGGGAAGGAGGAGGATTCATATCGGTGGAAGATTAAAAAAATGGGAAAAGAATAAGGCTAAAACTCTTGGCAGCCGTTTTACACGGTCCGCACACATTTGCACGGACCGTGTCCTTGAAGGGTGTCTGGTTCCATACTGAGTGCACACGTTGTGAAGTTTGGCCTTACCCGTGTCCTAGAGCTGTCGTTTCATCCTTCTGTACGACCTGCATTATTCAAGTCTAGAGTATTTTTTTCCTCGCTATGGGTTAGCCAATGATCCGATTCAGGAGTTATTGTAGTCGATTTTATATCGTTCACAAAGACAAATCCAATGGGGGCATGCATAGATGCTAATTCTTTTCTCATATTTTCCTTAATTTGTTTCCGAATCCCGGATCATTCTTCATTCACTACTCTCTTTAATCATCTTCTACCATTTTAAGCTCAATGATATCACTTATAATGCCATCTTATAAATGGCCTCCCTCGAGCTTGTTCCATCCTTGTGAATGTCCTTCTCCATGATGGTCTCTAAATATGCTTAAAAAATAACTAGAAATCAACCAAGCCAAAGAGGTAAAAGACACTAGCTACTAAATGCTTACAAAATAAGGAAATTAGGGGAGAAAACCACAAAAGATTATTCTAACCCTGAATTTTAAAAAAACACCTCTAATAATCTAGCTATCCACAAGCAAAAGCATAAAAAAAATTGTGTTAAATGCTCAAAGAAAAATGCATTTCCAGTCTCATCACAAACCAACGAGATTAAAAATTAAATTAAGACAGTGCTAAAAAATGTCATGCGATTATTGCACCGCTGTGCAATGACGAGGTTGGTTTTGCAACGGCATCAGAGATAGTTGTTCGTAACCACCATCTTATTACACACTTCACTCCCTAAATTCCACGCCCTGCACTAATGAATATATTATCTTTTTAATCATAATCGTAAATAACAAGAATGTTTGAATTTCAACCCTTTATATTAATATGAATGATTTAAAACCTAACAACTTGATACAAAAAACATATATAGTATGGAGTAAAAAAATAGGGAATTTGGCGTTGGTTAAATGGTTAATATACCCTCTCTATAAAAGAGAGGTCCAAGGTTCTAGTCACATCCCTAGCAATAATTTTAAATATTAGAACAATTTCTTGCTAGGGGTTAACCAGCATTGAAGGATCATGTCAGTGGACCTGGCTATGGTTTCTCAGCCTATATGTGGTCCATGAAGGTGCAGTTGTGGTTATCCGGATTCAGTGGTGGTGGTTCGACGTTGGTCCAGCAACTGGCTGTTTTTCATAGGGTGTCCCCAACTATTCAAATCGATGAAGTTTCAAGGCTTTACTAGGTTTCAACATATTCAATGGTGTTGTCTCCTAGATTAATCATTTTTGTAGAGTATGATGTTTATATATAATATAGTTGCCTGTATGTAATCTTTCAAAAAAAGAAACGTGGAGTAAAAATAAAAAGGAGTCCATCTCATACGATACCGTCTCACGGTAAGACCAAGAACTAAATACAAAAATTATAACATATGAAGAAGGAACTTTTAAAATCTGGGGTCAAAGTAATATTATTTTACTTTCCAGGTACTTATTAAAATGCAAGCTAAACGGCAAGGGTTAAACTGCAAATTATTTTTAATACTGCCTCACATCCTTTTCCCATCACCGTCGATAGAAAATCTTCAAGCTTTTCTAGCGAAACATCGCCAACAACTTCCATCTGTTACCTCCCTAGCCCCCCTCATGAAGCTACCATCATTTATGCTGATTCTTCGCTGTCAGATTTCACCAAAATCTCAATTTCATCTCCATCCCAATGTCGTTTCGACGAAGTTTTAGATCCAATGATGGAATGTCTTGCGCTGGGGAGGTTACCTTTCAATTTCGTCTCCATCGCATCTATTGTTTTCTTGATGAAGTTCTAGATAAGTAATAAGTACTCAAGTTAGGTTCTTGGCAAATAATTTTACTGAAGAAGTTTGAAAATTCTGCCATTGAAGCTACCAGATCTGGATGGATTGTCCGGCTATTGAAAGGGTTTTTATAAGTTTTTAAGTTTTCTACAGTAATTTGAATCCGAAGAATTTGGGCCTGATAAATTATTAGGGTTTTGATTCCATGAAAACTCAAATTTAATATTGAGGGTTGCTCTTTGCAGCCCCTTTTTTACTCTTTGCAGCCCCTAAAAAATGGAAAAGGACTATTATGCCCATATTAGTTTGTCATGTGAAATGGAAGACTCAAAAGAAACTTTTCATTTCTTCAAATTTGCCCCAAACCTTTATAAGCTTCATTTCTTTTTACTCCACCTAATTTCCAAACCAAAATCACACCCAAACTTCTCCATCAATGAGTAGCTTGAAGCAATGTCAGTGTGGATCAAGTATCTCTTTTAAATTTTAGACTTCTCTTATTTAAGTCTTCATTTTACTGGAATGGGTGCCTTTGTCGTAAGTCAAATCTGGATTTTTGTGGAACAAATCCGCTGGAAAAATTGGCCGGACGCACGAAATGTGCGTCCGGTTTTTCTAGCGAACGCACGAAATGTGCGTCCGTCCCTCCTATGGGACGCATGAAGTGTGTGTCCGGCGCTTCTATGGGACGCACGAAGTGTGCGTCCGGCGCTGCTATGGGACGCACAAAGTGTGCGCCCGGCCCTCCTATGGGACGCATGAAGTGTGCGTCCGGCCTTCCTATGGGACGCATGAAGTGTGCGTCCGGCCCTCCTATCATCAGATCTTTATTATTTTCATTGGCTTTCCTTATTCGTATCGATGATAACAGTATGCGCTATTATAGTTATTTGAATCTTACCAACTTCAATAAGTAGTTGAGTCATGCTCTATTTAGAAACTAAAATAACAATACACAGTACAACAACTAATTCAAACAAAGAAAAATTTGATTTTAAATATTTTAATTTATATTTAAGTTTGATTTTAAATATTTTAATTTATATTTAAGTTTAATAGATTCTCCATGTTAATATGTAAAGCAAAAATTTGATATTTGTCTCTTTATATTTGTAGATAGAATAATGAAATTTTGAATAATAAAAATTTCAATGCAAATATTACTCGAGTTAAATAAAATATAGTTTGAACCTCACTACTTTAAATTCTATAAATATATTACTTGAGTGATTGAAATTATCACTAAATTTAAATCATAAAATATAAATATTGTAGCGATGTAAATGTTTGATTTTCAAAAATTAAAATTTGTTGGATTAGAACAAATCTATAAATAATATGAATTTTAATTTCTTATTTGAAGGATAATTTTTCTTTTATAGGATTTAAACCTAACCATAATTATTCCATTAAGATTTCTATGATATCAGCCCTTTTATGTCAGTGATAAACTTTCTTCGAGCGTTTTATATTCAAAGTGCACAGAGAAAAAGATTAATTCAATTCTTTTGGACATAGCGTAACTCTAGATAGCTATGTGTTGTATTAATGCACCATTAATACCATTAATTTCTATAATGTCATTAACTCTAGATACTATGCGTTTAATTTCATTATATATATATATATATCATTCTCCTTTACAACAAGCTGAATATGAAAAATACCATTAACAACATTGCTCTTCTGGGTTTAGGTCGGGATTATTGTTTGTATTTTGTCACGTGTGTGTTAATCGAAGCATTTTGGGCACTACTTTTAGCCGGATAAACTGCTTGTTCCCATCAAAACCGTCATTGATGGAAATGTTTGAGAATCTAACCACTTATATTAATCGAATTGGCAAAGACTTACATTTGAATGATCTTACAATTTGATATGAAATGGTCTCATCTACCTAAATACACTTAAGATAAAATTTGAGCAACGGGCCTCTCGGCGGACGCACAGAACCAAATGAAACAACACAACCACAGCTCCAAAACACACAAACACCACACCCTTGTCAAAGAGAGATAAGAGAACAACGCCACACCATTACAGTCCATTATTAGAAAACCAAAAACACAATAACTTCAACTTGCATCAATCTAGAGCTGAGTAAACTTGATGGTCTCTTTGGTAGGAGATGGATTAACTTTGTAGAAATGCATGATATATTCTTCAACCCAACCTTCCTATAACCGACACCGCCATCGACAAAAATGAGAGAGTCAATCTCAGTGTCCAATAGAGGGGTATAGAACAGAGCCATTGAGTAATGCTCGATCCTCTGCGCAGCCACACGATGCTATGGGCTTTTGATCGCGTCATTGCTCCATATCTGCAGCAGATCTTCTACGTTGATCAGAATGCTACTGACTGGCCACTCCAGCGTCACTCATTTTTGTTCCTTGATTCATCCTACACTTTTACACCATCATTAATTATAAACTCATAACATACTCATAAGCCCTGATGATCCTATATCATAGGGGGAAAACAGTTAAAATTTAAGGCATACACTACATTTAACTTGATAGATAACCAGCATAAATAGAAGCAGAACCAAAAATGTACCAATACTAACCTTTCTCTCACAGCACTTCCAGACAATACACCACCATAAGGACGGTTGACAGTCCCACGGTTCCTAGGGAGTCCGGACCTCTTGTACTCTGTAGGTCTCAGGTGTGGAATCTGCAAGGATAGTAGAAAGTTAACTCTTCACTCAGAATGATTATACTCATGTAACATAATGAAGGCAAAAAATGTTATGATATCAGCCAGATCAACATTAAAACAAACATGAACTATTCAAGCAACCAACATCCATTCCAGTTTTCAGTAACAAGAACCAAATTCTATTGCTAAAGTAGTAATTTGCAACAGGATATACAACAAGAACCAGAATCTTATGCTAAAGAGCAGTAATTTTCACCAGGATCACAAGACAACAAGAACCAAACTCATGGTAAACTTAATCACAATTAATTACAATTTCAAGCTCTATGGAACAGAACATGTAGGAAAAGCTCTCAGCTGAGTTCTACCCACACAGCGCATACAATCAATAGACAAATGAAAAGCTATAATTTTTTTAAAAAAAATGTCTCTTCAACAATCGCATATCTTCCTAAGTGCCCTGTCAACAATCACATATCTTCCTAGACATTTACCTAATCACAGCAAGAAGCAAACTAAACACTTAACCACTACATGACCTGCTAGTACAGCTACAATATCATTAATCTTATTCGGCAATCAAATCCGAACTCCTAAAACTTGTAACAAAGCCTAAATTACTTCAAATCTTCATACAATACATCATCATTACTAATAATCCAACGCCCAACATTTACAAAACGTACCCTTTGGATCCTCTTGCTAGTGACAGGGTGTTACACCCTTATTTTGAACAAAGGTCTAACACAGGGCACTTAGGTCCACTCGCCCTCTTCTTCTTGGTCTGGTACACGAGCTTTCCACCTGATCACACACAAACGCACAAATCAAACCTCAATCAATCAGTACAATTAGGCGATTAAGACAAACACAAAAAATAGATCGGAGAGATTGAGGCGGCGGAATTACCATGGGTCTTCACGACGCGGTGCTGGTTGGACTTGGTGGCATAGCTGTGGCGCTTCCGGTAGGTTAGCCGTTGCACCATTTTTGCGGCTGCCTTCTCTGTTTCTCCGCTTAGGTTTTCGAGAGGGATGAGAAGAAGTAGGGTTTTGTGAATTCGGGCCAGACAGAACAGAGTCGACGAGAGTGGTCCGACCTCGGGACAGAGAAATGGACAGAACGCGGGGCGGCGGCAATGGCGGATGAAATGAGAGACACAACACGGTGGCAACGGCGGATGAAAGGACAGACACGACGCGGGGGAGAAAGGAGAAGATGAACCGAAAGAGATAAAAGGGGAGCAGGGGACCGGCTGACTAATTTCAAAATACTTGAGGGATCAAATTATAAAACAATAATAAGGGGGTAAGTTAGACATTCTACACTTCATTTGGGGCTGCATTGAGTAATATTGGGGCTGCATTGAGCAGCTCCGATTTCTCTTCTACGATTCAAATCCCTATCCTTGTTCTGAAGCTATAGATTCTCTGTGTTAGACTAAGTCATATTGAAGATTAATATTAGAATTTAATTTGTTCTCTAACTCTTCTATGTAATCGTCTATATAATTTGATCTCTCAATAATATTCATCATTACGGGAAATCATTCTTTCATGGTACTACGGGAAATCATTCTTTCACCCTGGGAAGGGAAGTAGATAGTTTCATAGGTTGTAGACGTCGTGATATTGTTCCTTTGTGAACCTTAGAACTTCAACGGGGGTCGGAAGGACAAGAAGGACTGTGAGGAGGAGTGCCGGAAGTTTGAAGACTAGATTTCCTACCTACACGTTGATCATTTCTTTGCAAAGATGGCCGATGGGTACAGTCTATTAGGTCAACCTCTCATCCTTATCAGTTGTTGGATCAAGCAATTAGGAAGAAAATGAGAATCTTGAGCTTGAGATCATAACACATGAAGTTAAGTGTCACCAGCATTCTTCAGGAGAAGTTGACTGTGAAGAAAAAATATCATTAAGTAATTAATTGTACCTTGATAATATTTTTAGAAGTAATTAATTGAAATATCATCATACCACATATCAAAGTCTCAACAAAAGTTGTATGCATTTATACAAAAAAAAATCATTTTATTTAGAATGGTGTTAACTATTTTAAAATTTTAGTTTAAACATTCATTTTCTGCGAGATAATTATACAACTTAGCAAACACATAAATTAGTTCACGTAGTTAAATTGTTTGTAAATAATTTTTAAAGACTTAACTTAGACTGCGTTATAATGATAAAATTTACAATTAGAGAATGGGGGAAAGTGCATAAAACCCTATATAATTTCAAAAGTGCCAATATAACCCTTAAAATTTTGAAAGTAAAGAAACAACCCTAAGTTTCCATCGAAAGTGTTGAAATAACCCTGCCGTATTTGACTGTGGAAAATTTGACGTTTGCCATCATTGAAATAACCGAAATACTCCTATTTAGCTTTCTTTTAAGAAAATTGGACAAGTTTACCCAATCAAAACATCAGGTTAGATCAGTATTTTCTATTTAAAAAGAAGGTTAAATCAACACATTTTAAAAAGAAGAGGTCAAATTAGAACATTTTTAAAAAAACATAAGATTATATCAGTACATTTTTACAAAACATAATGTTGGATCAATTCGAAGAAATTTCAACCAACAAAAATAATCCTTCCACATTTTGCTACGTTAGCTCGCTAAACATATATTAGAGAGATAGTGTAAACGGGACCTAATTCACCATACTACAATCAAATACATATCCAACATGAGATTAGATGAACCATTTTTTACATACTCTAACTTGATACCGAAAAACGAACGAATTTCAAACATTTAGAATCAATTTCTCAACGGAAAATAAATACCCACGGTTAAACAATTTGAGCAAATTCACATCATTCAATCACAACTAGATATACACCATTATCACACACCCGCTGAAGACATTGACGTCAACCCCCTCTCTCATGTTCATACGAACCCCAACAACATTGAAACACAAGGTTTGTAAACACATAAGCATCCCACTCGGCAATCTTAGCAAGACATCCAATAGTATGTGTAAATTAAGCGGGTGGTGTAGTAGTAGCTTCATCCCGCATTTCAGCTTTGATGGCGGCAGCCAAATGATCGTAGGCTTGGGACCATGCATCGTTCATCTCTTCGCTCCATATTTCCCCAACTGCCTCTTTCATTGTTCTTAGCAACGCCTCTCTCACCACCTATATATCATATACACAATTTACACTGTAATCAGAATTTCATTTCACCCTAATGAAAAAGTTTAATAAGAAATCTGATGAGCAGATTTACCTCGAAATGAGGGCTAAGTACCCCTTTCTGCGTATGAACTGATCCCAAATACTTGAGCGTAGTTTCTGCAACCACTACTTCTCCTTTTTCACGCAGCTGCACCGCTGATTCACATGTCTTTGCAAATCATGTTTAGTCACGAGAAGTGGAAGTTATGAACAGATAGAACTGAAGAGAGAAGACGGATACAACTAGGAGCATCATATTTGTTCTCATACTGTCAAAACTAGTCCACAAAGTTTGTTGGTTTTGTCAATTACATCATGAGAATTTTTCATTGCTAAATTATAATTGCAAAGTATTAGATTTTTCGAATTTGATCTAGTTAACATAATTTTTAAGTAGGTTAAATTTTCCTTGTCGGTTAAACTAATCTTTTATAAATTATACCCTAATAATTGGATTGAGCTCGACTAGCCTAATCAAAATTTTATTTTACTTTTTAAAAATCCACTAATTACCAAGTACTGTGCAGGAGATAATCAAAGAGAACTGAAATTTGTTAGAGCATGTACAATGGAGGTTCGGAATGGACTCAATTTTTAATTGAGCCCGAACCCCTCCCCCCCCCCAAACACACACACACACACAATGGGGGGTTTGGAGCGGACTGCATTTATTGAGCCCGCGCCCTCCGGCTGAATAAACTCAGCCCGCGTTGTGCACAATTTTTGAGGTCAATAAATGTAGCCCGGATCTAAGCTCAATAAATGATGTTCATTTTTAAAGCCTCCCATGTGCGCTCAGACCCCATCTCTAGCACATTTGTTTTTTTACCGCAGTGCCACGTGGCACCCATTGTCCCCACATTTTTAAAAAAAATTAAAGCATCTTGGGACACATGACCCAATCAACGGGTGCCACGTGTCCCAAATGAAAATTTAAAACTGGAAAGATAAATTTCTGAAATTCATTTTGTGCTATTTAAAAATTGAAAATAGTGGGAAAATCTGAATTTTATTTTTCAAAATCAAAATTTAGTTTTTTTAAAAATCAAATTACATTCTTTAAAAAATATTATGATTCGGTTTAATTCTAGTTCATAAAATATTTTTTCAAAGTTGAAATTAATTGTAAATATTAAATTTAAAAAATGGATTTCAATTAAAAAATTAAAGTGTATTATTAAATTTCACATTTGAATTTATTTTCAGTAAACTAGTGTATTTAAATTACTTATTGAAGGTAAAAATAATGAGTAGGATAGAGAGAATCAATTGGGGGTCCATGGAGTGGTTTCAACCTTGTAGAGAAAAAAATGGAGTGATTTGGTAGCGGACTCCATTGCTGAGGTGAAAGAGAGAGATTGATTATTTAATTAACTGAAACCGCAAAAGCGTGCTCAGAGCGAGATTATCATTGTACATGTTCGTAACGAAAGGGAAGAAATGTATGTACTATGGAGGAAATAAATAAGGAGACCTCAGAAGGAACTAAAGAAACATATGAGTTGTGTAATGTGTAAAGGGAATTAAAGAGAATTACGTACTCCCTCCGTCTCAGCTCAAATTGCAAGGAATCTTTTCACGGTCTCCAACACACACGTTTGACCATTAATATATTTAACTAAGTACTATTTCGGTAAACAAAAAGTTACTTTTTAGAACGAATCCAACGATATCATTTACAACAATATTATTATTATTTATATATCTATTCAAATATGTAGTAAAAATTTTCTTAGTTTGACTAAATCTTTGATTCCTTGCAATTTGAGCTGAGACAGAGGGAGTACAAAAAGGCCAGAGGAGCTGATGAAAGCACAAAAAGAGCTGAATAACTCAAAAATGAATGCTCAGATGGTTGAGAAAGTCATTGAATGCACACAAGAGGTTTTGACGTAGAATGAGAGTAGATTAACAGATAGCTAGGCAAAAGGCAAAAGGCAAAAGTAGATTGGTTGAGACTTGGTGATGGGAACAATAATCAGGGCAAAAAATAAGCAGACAAGGATCAAAACAATGGAATGTGAAAATGGTTGTTGGATTACTGAACAAGATGAGATTTCCGAACATATAGTAAAGTTCTATGAAAATTTGGTGGGAACGGCAGCAGGAAAACTAGAAGTGGATATTAAAGTTCTGAGGAAAGGGGAAGTTTTGAACGCTGATGGAAGAAGAAAGCTAGTGCAAGAACCGACATAATAGGAGATCTGGAATTCTTTGGAAAGATAGGTGAATTGAAAGCTCCTAGGTTGGATAGTTTTAGTTCGAAATTCTTTAGACCGTGTGTAACGGTGAGATGGAACTAATCATGTTCAATTTATTAAATAATCAATCTCTCTCTTCCACATCAGCATTGATCCCACAATTAAATCACTTCCCCCTCCCTCACACCCCACAGTGGTTGAGACATTTCGAATCTCACTTTGTGAACCCCACTTGATTCTCTCTATCATACTCATTACTTTTACATTTAATATTTAATTTATATAAATTGATCTAACAAAATAAATTCAAATGTGAAATTTAATAATACATTTATAATTTATGAATTTCATTTCATTTCAAAAAAAAATTCAAGAAATTAATTTTTCAAGAACCATATATACATTTTTCAAAAATTATGTATATTAATTTCAAAATTATATATATATGGTTCTTCAAAAATACATTCTTTATGAACCACATATATATATATATATATATATATTTGTAATTTATGAATTTAACCATATATATTTTTTAAAGAATGTAATTTTTATTTTTTTAAATGACCAAAATTTAATTTAGATTTTGAAAAATAAAAATAGAAGTTTACTAGAATTTTTGGATTTTTAAATAGTATGAAAAAAAATTCAGAAATTAAAAAAATAAAGGAACAAAGGGGGCCAAGTGGCCCAATGGTCAACACATGGCCTCTGTCTTTGGCCTTTGACACAAGCTGGTTGCATTTTTAAATGCCGGAGGGGCGGCTGCAAAATGCAGCCCGTTTTGAGACCCCCAACCGTGGGGATTTTCTGGCTCCATTTTTAATTGATGCTCTGAAAACCAACTAGAAGATTAGGAAAAATGACACAGTGAGGGCTTTAAAAAAATTCTTTGAGGATGGGAGGATGTATATGTCTGTCAATTGTACTGTAGTGACTTTGAAACCTAAAAAAGTGGATGCTAGAAGGGTATCTGGTTACAGACCCATATCATGCTGCGCAACTTTTTATAGGGTAATTTCAAATATCTTAATTGTTAGACTGAGTTCAGTTATGGAAGAATTGGTGGATGAAACACAGGTTGCTTTTGTTCCTGGTAGAGGTATTCATGATCACATTATGTTAGCATATGAATTGATCAGAGGTTTTACAAGGAAATGAGGGACTCCCAAATGCATGTTACCGCTAGATTTGCAGAAATCATGTGATACTGTGGATTGGGGTTCTCTGGAACAAATACTGAAGGAATTAAGGCTGCCAAGGAGGTTTGTTGGATGGGTGATGATCTGTTTTAATACAGTATCATACAGATATATGGTGAATAGGGAACAATCAAGAATTTTAAAATAAAAAAGAGGACTCGGGCAGGGAGATCTTATCTCTCCATTATTATTTGTTTTAGTGATGAAGTACTTATACAGGTGCTTACAGGAGTTAATGGAAGCTCTAAGTTCAAGTTCCATGATCGATGTGAAAAACTGAGTATCATAAACATGAGTTTTGCTGATGATCTGTTACTATTTTTGAAGGGAGACATGAATTTTGTGGTGGAGATGATGAAAGCTTTCCACAAATTCACCACATCTACATGCTTGGATGTTAAGATAAATGCAAGTCTCACTAAGAAGGTATGGAGGAAAATCATAAAAAGAAAATTTAGAATGTTACAGGTATTAATGAGGGACAATTACCGTTAAGATATTTGGGGGTGCCAATGACAAGCAAAAGACTTTCAATCCACATGTACCGGCCTTTGATTAATACCTTTAATTAACAGAATGGAATGATGCAAATCCTGCCTACTTGATATGGAATCTAAGTTGCAAAGCAGATAGATTTTAGGTGAAATGGGTACATGCATGTTATATAAAAAGGGAGGGACATCTAAACATTGAAGTTTCCAGGAAACTGTTCTTGGGTGTTGAAAAGACTGATCAAATGCAGGGATACAGTTCAGCAACTGAAGGCATGGAAGGAGATGAAAGGGAAGCAGAAATTCTAGGTGGCATGGGTGAAATATATGAAGAATTGAGGGGAGATCATGAGAAGGTGGATTGGAGCAAACTGCCGTGGGAATCATTCCAGACCAAGAGCTCAATCCATTCTATGGATGGGGTGGCAACACAGGCTGGCGGCGAAAGATAGATTACAGAAGTTTGGGATAGCTACTGATGAAAAGTGTGTATTCTATGGATAAGATGAAAGCATGATGCATCTCTACTTTGAATGCGAGGAAACAAGAGAAATCTGGAGTAGAGTATTGAAGTAGATGGACATGGAGAGGAAACCAGAAATGTGGGACATGGAAAAACAATGGATAGTGCGGCATAGCATGGGCAAAGGGTGCGGAAATCAGGTTCTGAAAATTGCTTTTTCTAAAGTGGTTTATGGAATATGGGTGGAAAGAAATGAGAAATGTTTTGGGAAAGAGAGGAAGGTAAATATTATTGAAAATATACTAGACTTTATAGTGTATAGGTTATGATGATACCAAAGCTAAAGGTAAATATTTTTTCAATTATGGAATTGGTGGATAGCTGACTACTCCCTCTGTGTTTGTTATTTATGACACATTTAC